>PVHT020000166.1:144690-185178 GCA_004024745.2 Catagonus wagneri | reverse complement strand
CTTTACTGTGTATATGCCTTTATTGGTGGGCCTTGTCATTTGTGGTGTTTTTGTTTCTGGTTGTGGCCTTTTCTTTTCTGCCTAGAGAAGTTCCTTTAGGATTTGCTGTAAAGCTGGTTTAGTGTTGCAGAAATCTCTTAGCTTTTGCTTATCTGTAAAGGTTTTGATCTCTCCTTCAAATCTGAATGAGAGCCTTGCTAGATAAAGTAATCTCGGTTAGTATATCATGCCACTTCCTTCTGGCCTGCAGAGTTTCAGCTGAAAAATCTGCTAATAACCTTATTGGGGTTCCCTTGTATGTCATTTGTTTCTTTTCCCTAGCTGCTTTCAGAATTTTCTCTTTGTCTTTAATTTTGGTCATTTTGATTAATATGTGTCTGGGGGTGTTCCTCCTTGGGTTTATTTTATATGGTACTCATTGCGATTCATGGATTTGAGTGCGCGGTTCCTTTCCCATTTTAGGAAAGTTTTCGGCTATTCTCGAATATTTTTTCTGTCCCTTTCTCTCTCTCTTCTCCCCCTGGCACCCCTATAATACGGATGTTGGTGCGTTTAACATTATCCCAGAGTTCTCTGAGACTCTGCTCATTTCCTTTCAATCTTTTATCTCTTTTCTCTTCTGAGTTGGTGATTTCCACTAATCTGTCCTCCACCTCACTGATTCGTTCTTCTGCCTCCTGTATTCTACTGTTGGCTGCTTCTAAGGAATTTTTTATTTCAGTGATTGTATTTTGCATCTCTTCCTGTTTAACTTTTGTATCTTGTATTTCTTCACTCTGTGTTTCCTGTAAGTTATCAATCTTTTCCTACAGTTTGTTTCCAGTGCCTTGCATCATCTTCAGCATCAACAGTCTAAAGTCTCTTTGTGGGAGACTGATAATCTCCTCATCACTGAGCTGTTTTTCTGGGCTTTTCTCTTTTTCCCTTATCTGAGTTATAGTTTTCTGTCTTTTTATTTTTATAGGTTTTTGGTGTGGTGACTTTTTTGTAGACAATAGAGTTGTAGCCTCTCTTAGTTCTGGTGTTTGCCTCCCCTGTGGCTAAAGTTGGTATGGAGGAGACTTGCTGTAGGCTTCCTGATGGGAGGGAGTGATGCCTGCTCACTGGTAGGTGTGGTTGATTCCTCTCCCTCCTATGGATGGGGCTTTGTCTCTGGATGAGATTAGAGGCTGGCTGTGTGCCTTAGGGGTCTTTAGGGAGCCTGTTTACTGATGGGTGGGGCTGAGATCCCACCTGGATTATTGCTTGGCCTGGGGCTTCTCAGCACTGATGGGAGGGACCAGATTTTCCCAGAAATGGCCACCTCCAGAGAAATGCAGGCTGCTGAATGTCCCCGAGAGCTTCACCTCCAATGCCCTTTCCCCACCACAAGCCACATTCACCCCTGTTTTCCCAGGAGATCCTCTAAGAATTGCAATCAGGTTCCACCTGGATTCCTGTGGAGACTTTGCTTTGCCCTGAGACCCAGTGCACGTGAAAGTCTGTGTGTGCCTTTTAAGAATGTGGTCTCCTTTTCCCCCAGTCCTGTGTAGCTCCTGCACACAAGCCCTGCTGGCCTTCAATGCCAGATGCTCCGGGGGCTCTTTCTCCCTATGCCCGATCCCCAGGCATGGGGTTTTGACGTGGGGCTCAGAACTCTCAGTCCTGTAGCTGAGTCTGTGTGATGCAGTTACTTTCCAGTCTGTGGGGCTTCCCGCCCAGGAGGTATGGGGTTGCTTCTGTCGTGTAATCGCCCCTCCTACCTCTTGATGTGGTCTCCGCTGTGTCTTCTGGAGCAGAGTATCTTTTTTGGAAGTTTACAGTCCATTTGGTTGAAGGTTGCTGGGCATTTGGTTGTAGTTTTGTTGTTTTTTGGGAGAGAAGTTGAGCTCCAGTCCTTCTGTTCTGCCATCTTAATCCCCACACCCAATGATATTCTCTAATAACATTTAGAATAGACTTATTACCCCCATTTGACAGATGGAGACACTAAGACCCAGGCAGGTCAAATCAGTGGCTGCAAATCATGCTGGAAATGGCAGAGCCAGAACTGAAACAAGAGCACGTACCTGCCCATGTTTAGCTTCCTACTTTCTATAGCCAGAGCTACAGTCCGAATGTTGGAGACCAGGGTTCTTGGCCTCTCTTAATCAATAAAAATTGATAAGAGTCCAGACAAATTCAGATAAGGCTTTATTGGGATTCCTGCTGCAGCAGTGTGGAGTGAAGACTAGAAAGAACTTCCCTTCCTTGGTCGTTGAAGGAGGAGTGAGCTCTTCTTCCTTAGATGAGGCGAGGGTAGGGGGTGGCCCCAGAAGTCGGGCCAGAGGGGTGGCTTAGGTGATTTCCCCCCCTAATAGTGCTGTGTGCAGGGGGGCATGAAGAATACTCTGCTTTTGCTCCAGACTCCTCAGAAATGCCTGTTGGGTTTTTGTCTTTTTGAATTTTATTGTCCGTAATTTGCCTCAATTGCACATGCATGCAGCTATGGTTATTCCCTTATAGTTTCTTTGTGTTTGTTTGCTCAAGGAGGTGTTTGTTCAGATACAAGCATGGCAGCAAAGGTCCCAGGTCTCAGCCTGTCTCAAGAGCTGCTGAATGTGTTCCAAACACTTTTCTTTTAATAAAAATTGTTGCTTTTATTTTGTAATGCAAAGGATATGTCTTCCTGGGGCACCAAGAGATGGTATAACTGTTCTAGACTGTCTTGATTCCCATCATCAGGTGGCATAATCTGAATAGAGATCACTAATGTTGCCTTCGAAAGTCCTGAGTTCAAGTCCTGACTTGGCTAGCAAAGCCTCCAAGAACACAGTTGATGTCACAGTAAAGTCATTTGCTTTCATTAATTCACTCATTTAATAGCTCTTTAATGAACAGGTATTCTGCTAGGTGCTGGGAATAAATATAGCAATGAACAACACAGATGTTTATTTTTTTTTCCCTCTCTTGTGGAGCTCATATTCTAGTGAAGGAGAAAAACAATTTAAAAAAACTAAAATAATACATAAATGAAATAGTTATCACTTCTACCAAATTTTAGAAAGGAAATGAGAAGAAGATAAGATCTGGACATAACAGGAGAACCCTAACTTGTTTAGAGAGGTCAGAGGGAAGATAGAAGACAGACTCTGAAGCTGAGAGCTGGAGACCCAGAGGGGTCAGCCCAGTGATAGGGGTGGAGTTAGGAGGGGGCCACGCTTCTGGGGAGAGACTTCAGAGGCTCTAGGAACATAAAGGAAACAAGGTTTCAGGAGCTTAGTGAGGAAACAAAAAGTGACCTGAGTTAAAGTTGAAGAGGGACAAAACTTAGGCCACAGTGAGGATCTGAAACTTTAAGTGCAATAGGAATCCTTTGAAATATTTTCTAAGCTGAAAGCTATGTGATCTGATTTACATTTTAAGAATGTAAATCAAGCTGCTGTGTGGATAAGGGACCAGAGAGGAAAGCCAGGAGCCCAATTAAGACGCTTTAGCCATGGTCCAAGGAACAGTTGAGTGACTTTGATTTGGAGTGATGACAATGAGGATAGCAAGATGCAGAAATATTGATGATATGTTTAGGAAATAGAATCTAAAGGACTTGCTGATGGGTTGGCTGGTGAGAGGAAGAGGCACTACAATTTTGTGTAAGGCTAGTAGAGTCTGGGGAAGACTAGGGGTGTGAGTAAAGGAATGACCAGTTCTATTTTAGACACATAGAGCCCCAGAGAAAAGGCCAGAGAGACGATGATGGACAGTAAAACTAGTAGGAGACATGAGTCTGAGGACCTGGTGTAAGATCTGGAACAGACATTGGTTCACTGACAAGTTCTTTTTTCTCCTAGGGTCCCAGTTTCTCTAACCAGAATATGTATGAGTTGGAGTCGAGGATACCTTGTGCTTGTCTTAGCGTTCACATTCTGTGATTCTAATAACACTTTATTTGTCACTCTTGTATGTGAATTCCTGCTGTAAGTATCACTTCCTTTAATTTGTCATAAGAGATTTTCTAGAGGTCTTCACATGGGAGCCCTTCATCTGACTTTGTCAGAACTGGTTGAACCCTCCACAGAGTTGTGAGCCAGAACTTTGATTCTGGTTCCCCCACTCAGTTGATACTTCTGAGATTCTGGTATTATTTCTATTACTGATTGCTTAGATGTTAGCTCAGTGGTTCCCAAACTTTACACGTTGGAATCATCTGAGGACCCTTTAAAGCTATTGATGCTCACCCCTACCCACAGCTCTTCTGATTTAATTGGGATGTGATGTGGGGAACTGAGGGTTCTAAAAACTCCCCAGATAATTGTAATGTGCAATAAAGATGGAGAACCACTGTGTTCCTGATCCTTAAGCTATTTCTTGATAATTAGCTTATGAGCTAATAAATGACAAACTAACAGGGAAAGCACAGAAAAGAGTCCCTTCTCTCTCTGGACTTAATAGAAGTTCTTCAGTGCCCTAATGTTTGAAAGGATAAGGACAAAAACAGCGGGCCAGTAGGTGAAGGTGGTATTGCAGAGAAAGGGACCGACCCTGTCCCTTGTCCAGTGACAGTCAACTACATAGCAAGTATATTTTCCCCTCATTTCCTCTCCATTGCCCTTAAATAATTTGAGACTCAGATCGGATTCATTTTGAATCAGATTTGTGCTACAATACTCCATATATACTCAAAACCTCTGTTATCACTTCTGTGACCAAAGCACGTTTGCAGTCCATCACTGGAGTTCTTCCTGCTGGATGAAATCCTGAATGTGTCCTCCCAAGCTCTCACTACCCATTGATTCTGGTAGCCACTGCACCAATGGGTCAGAATTGACAGAAAGACATCAATTTATCATCTTGACTCTACGGAATACTTATGCACATAGAGGAACACATTTTTGGAGGAGGAGGAGGAGGAAAGGATGTGCTTTATATTTTATGGCCCTGTTCTCCTGATGTTAACTTTGAGAAATCACCTTCACCCTGATCTTAAGTTTATTTATCTGAAATAGGAAATTTGGATCTTTTAGTCTATAGTTGCAAAAGCAAAAGAGAGCTGTCAGTGGTGTTTTCTGGGGTTCAAATCAGCATGAGACAAATCACAGATTCAATTGAAAGCCGCATATGGAAGAGTCAGTATTTGAGAAAAGGGAACATTGAAGCTGTTCATCCTCACCTCGAGGAATGAAGCAGATTGAGAAACCACAATTCAGTAGAAGAGAGAGAACTTCCAGCTTTTCGAGATGGGTTCTAGATTTTTTTTCTTAGTTAAAACTTCTTTTATAGACCTTATTTTCCAGTTCTCTTACATAACTTAAGTAAATCTTGAGTCAAAGCATTGGAGAAGATTGAAATATGATTGCATTTTCTCTCCCTCACCAGGTTCGAATTTCAAAATCGTATTTGCTTTTTTATTATCAAGAGCCATGAACTTGCAAAGATTAGTAAAAGTAACCAGAAGCATGAACGGCATGTAGTAAAGGGTGAGGTTTCAACACACCTCTTGTAAGTTCCGTGGTCTCCAGGCTCTCTTCTTTGGAGGCAATGATGCTGCCTGGGATCAAGACCAAGGATAAAGTTCTCATTCCTGACTCTCGGGCTTCCAGGCCTTGCCGCATTAGAGCCTAGAAACCATCCCTGTTCCTTTCCTATGTCAGTATAGAGTGCAATGAATGGAGTCAAGACTTTGGAGCCAAACAAATAGGGGTTCAAATCCCAGCTTTGCTTCTTACTTGCTCCGTGGTCTTAGCTTGTCTAACTTCTTTGAGCCTTGGTTTCCACCAGTAAAGAAGGGATTAATAATGCCTGCGTTGCAGAAGTTCAAAAGTAAAGGGCCAGACAGAAAGCCTGGCTCAGGGTAGGTGTTCCTTGGTGAAACCGCATGGGCAGATCTTCTCCAGCTGTGACAGTGATGACCTGTTCCAGACTTGAGAGGCCAAACCCTAATCCTTTTCCTTTTCCATGAACTGGCAGACAAAACACCACAGTGGCCATACAAACTTGGCGGAAGGTGAAATTCTGTAGTTTGATGCACAGGGACTCCATTCTGTCCACCTCAGGAGAACTGCCATTATTCCCTGCTATGTGGCTTTGGTGGGTTGCCAACCACAAGACACTCGACTTTCCTACCACAGAGAGAACAGGAGACCCAAGACACCCCAATCTGATTCTCCTTCCTTAGAGCTTGAGTCTTAACAGAAACATGTAAGAAAGGCAACAACTTGGTACAGAGTCACTCTAAGGCTGCATGGGAAAAAAGTCCACAGCTTCCTTCCATGGAAAACTCTAGACCCTCCTTCTTTCCTGGTTTCACCAAGCCATGCCATTTAGGATACTGACTCATCCTGTTTGAATTCTGAGCACTATCCAGTGCTGATCTAACTTCCCTTTTCTGTGCAAGACTTAGAGCAGTGTCTGCTGCTGACAAAGAATATGATACATGATAGAACTGTCTTGATGTGGATTGGGGTCTCCCTTTATGATATGACTACACTTACTAATTAACTTATCTTGAAGAACAAAGGATACAGCTTTCATGTATTGGTTCCACTAGTGTAGACAGACAGACTTTGGGCCAAAGGGATTTTCAAAGGGCATTCAGTCTAATGTCCTCATTTAATATCCAAGAAATCTGAGGCCAGGGGTGAAAATACACACATGTGCATGCGTGTGTGTATGTGTATGTGATAGTCATTGTCCCATGTTGTGGTCTGTGCATGGGTTGGATGAAGAATTTCCAGACTCAAAGTAGTGTGAAGAGAAAGAATTTACTGAGAGAGGGAACGCTGCTAGCACAGGGGGATGACTTCCTGATGATCAGGGAGCGCCTACCCCGAGCCAAGCACATGGTTGTATCTTTTTATAGCCCAGAGCTAAAGGAGAGAGGAGAGGTTACAATATACTTGATGATTGGTTAGGGGCATATATTGCCCCTGTAGGGGCGGGGTGAGTAGTGGGCCAAATACCTTTCCTTGTAGAGGGCAGAAAGGAGTAGACCAGCTTGCTCAGGAGGGGCTTGAGAACTTTGTAACAATTACTGTGTGATGTGAGGGGCAATAAGGGTCTGATAACTTTTATTCTGGCCATAGGCTCTTTGAGTTTATCTTGTTGGAGAGGCTTTGAAATCCCATATCCCAAAGTCATTTGGTGGCAGACATCAGTTTAGAATTCAGATCCCCTCAACCAAGTGAGGGGATTAGTGTGTTATCTGCCTCTTGCCATCCTGAACTTAAACTTGTGGACATAATGCTTTCAGCTCAGCCCCTAAAAGGCCATAATGCTAGTTTTCATCCTCGTAAAAGCTGATGAGCTTTCCCTTGTGTCAGAGGCTATGCCTGTCCCCCTGACCAGACCCCAGGCATTGCAGGCTATTGATTCAGAAGAGGCAATGGAGGCTGGCATGCAAGAGTTAGGTTGCATCCAGGCAGCCCAGATCCACCAAAAACAAAAACAAAAACAGACCCTCAAGCTTTATCAGTGTACTCAATGTACTGTCTTTGCATGAGAGAGATACACACCTTGACTTTCTTCTTTGCCATGGATATTCTGACCTTAATAACTTTTCCACCTTAAAATAATGGAAGGGTACCATTTTTGAAACAGCAAAATCTGGGAGAGTAGTTCATTAAACAGGGTAAAAGAAATAGAGTAAAGTTTACTTTCAGTTCTCTGAAATCAAACAAAGTATAAGGACAAATATTAATCCTTCTTTGTGAGTAGCAGGAAAGAGGAAGGAAACTAGCAGCCAGGGTGGTCCTTGTTCTTAAAAAGTGAGATGAGATTTAGTGTAGCTCCTTTAATCAAGGGAAAAGAAGGAAAATACTGGCTAATATATACTGAGTACTTCCCGTGGTCCAGGCCATGGATCCGTATTATTTAAGCCCCATAGTCACTTTGAAAGGATGTGTTCTCATGACATAGATGAGGAAACTGAGGGTCAAGAAAGTGAGACCAATTATTTAAGGTAACCCAGCTAGTAAGTAGTGGAGCCATAGTTAGCTAGCATGATTTCCCAGTCCCTATTCAGTATGCTTTACAGCCTCATATCCACAAAAGGAATAAAGTCCCTAAACATTTTCGAGGTCTGCAGCAAGCTAGGCATTCCTACTTTGTGCATATACAGACAGAGAAACCTGACTTTGCAAATTTAATTGTCCCTTTTTTCCTCCTTCCCCTGATCCAGCTTTTACCAAGTGCTTAGAAAGGTCCACTTAAATCCATAGCCCAAGAAAAATGTATCTTTGTGATTAATATGTGTTAAAATGAGGAGTGACACAGTAATAAAATGGGAAAGGTTTGGGGGCCTTTGGGGAAATTCATCTGACTGCGGGCTGTGGTTCTAGTAATGAGGCTGCTATTTTGTGGTCAAGAAGGTAATGTTTTCTGATGCTGGCAGAATGATTAACAAGGTGAGTATCTCTGCAGGGAGGAAGGAGGGGTAGAGAGAGGAAGTGCCAGAGGGAAAATGGCTCAGGACAGCCATGTGCCTTTTCTTCACCTGTAGGAGCTGTGAGAATTTTAAGTGAGCTCAGACACCAGGAGAGGCTGGCTTGCTCTCACTGCTCTCAGTTTTACTCATTCAGTGACATAAAGGGAGGTCAGGAGGAGAGGAAAATGGGCCAGAAGGACATGAGAAGAGAGGCAAGGAGAAACGTAGGCATTCATTTCCTTAATCCATTTTCTCAATCCATTTTCTCCATTGTCTAGAAGTTCAGGTCAGGTAATTCTTCCTCTGTTTACCTGGAAAGCGGGCTTGCCTGGCAAGTGGAGTGAGAACTGTGAGGGGATACTGCAGTGGCATGAAGGAAGGGTGACTATGCTTATGGCCAGAGGACTCAGGAGTACATCTGTCCTGCTTTGGTCCAGCTATTCCTCTTGCCATGTGCAAAAATTCCTATTAGTTGGGCTTTCATCTTAACCCCCAAAGTAAGGATGGCCTGGATCAAGTGTTAGCTTCCTCTTGTTGAGTCCAGGGTAAGTTCAAGGGGCAAGTACATATGGTCTGCTTTTCTCCCAAAGGTGGATACCTACCATCATGGCACTGTGGGAATGTACATCTACTGATAGCAGAGAAAAAGAAAGATGGAAAGATGGCATCCTCTTCCATTATCCCCTCAAGCTATTTCAGACTAAATAAAGTTAAGGCCTGGCTACTATGCCAGAGGAAGAGAAAACATTCCAGGATGTGGGGGTGGCTGGACAGAGATTCCCAGGAGGTGGTATCAAGCCTGCGTTTCTGAGAGCACCACCTCTAGAATAAGAATCCGAGTCCATTTTATGGACTCTGATTAACCAAATGATCATGACTCTTATTTGAATGTGTGTAGGGGTGGGGTGAGGGACTGGAGGTGGGGCTGGGGTTCAAGCCTTCCACCCAATTTTATCCTTGGGAGCTGTGAAGGCACCAACAGACCAAAAGAAGGAAGTTTTTGGTACTCCCTAAGTTCATAGTCTTCTCCCCAGTTACGTCTTCTTAGATGAATGCAGTGGTGTCCCTGATCACTCTGCTCTGTATTTGCTGTCAGAATGATTTTCCTGAAGCCTAACGCTTCCTACATCACTAAATGTTCAAAAATATTCCATGGCTCTCACTGGGCAACCTGCCTTCCTTCTGTTTTCGTAAATAAAATTTTATTGGAACTGTTAGGCACATCCATTTATGTATTCTACTGTAGTTGCTTTCATGATACAATGGCAGAGTTGAGTGGTTGTGACAGAGAGCTTACGGCCTACAAAACCTAAAATAGTTACCATCCGTCCCTTCACTAAAGGAGTTTTCCACATTCTGGTCTGGAGATGGGTGCCCAGATAATCTATGCCCTCAACTGAGGTCTATGTCAGTATGGAACCAACTATCCTTTCTTGTTTCGTTTCTACTCTCCTTCAAGCAGCTCAGGTCTTAGCCAAAAAGGCATCCCCTCCTTCATGCTTTTTTTTAGATGTTTTGGAACTTTCTATTGAATTATCACATGCATATAAACACCAATATTCTAAGCGCACAGCCTGACAAACTTTTATGGTATCAACATGCCCTTACAACTCACGCCAAATCAAAAAACAGAACATTAATTACCAATGCCCCAGAACCTCCCCCATATGCTCTTCTATTCTGATTTCTAACATTATAGATCAGTTTTAGCTATTTCTGAAATTAATAGAAATACAAAAGTAAGTATTCCTTTTGTCTGGCCACTTGCCTCAAATTACATTTATGAAATTCAGCCATGTCATTGCATTGTAGTTGTAGTTTGTATATTCTCATTCCTGAATTCCATTTTCTGTAATTTGCCATGATTATTAATTCTGCTGTTGGTAGGTATTTGAAGTTTCCTCTTTGGAGCTATTATGAATAATGCTGCTGTAAACATCCTTTTCCATATATTTTGATTAACACATGTATACAGTTATGTTGAGTTAATTTCTAAGTATGTCATTGTTGAGTCATGGGGCATAGGCTTCCTAATTATTTCCCAGGGTATTTATATTTATTGATAGTTCTTTCAGGAGTATTTGAGCATTCCAACTGATATTGTGTATCCTTGTCAATGTTTGCATTTTTATTGATTGTGGTTTTTCTTCCTTTTTAGAAATTCTGGTGGGTATATGGTGAAATCTCATTGTGATCTAAATTTGAATTCCTTTAATGACTAAGAAGGCACCATTTCATAGATTTATTAGCTGTTGAGATATCCTCTTTTGTGATATGCTTATTTAAGTCTTTTGTCTTTTTTTTTCTGTTGGATTGTATGTTCTTAATTATTTGTGGAAGTTCTTTATGTTCTAGGTGTGGCTCTTTTTGTCAGGTATGTATCTTATGAATTTGACGCTGTGGATTGAGTTTCCACTTAAGGACTTCGTTTTCATTTGATGAACAGAGATTGCTAAACTTAGTACTTTCCAATTCTTTATTTTTCCTTCATAGTTAACACATTAGGAATCCTATGTAAGAAATGTTTGCCATTTTCAAAATTATAAAGATGTTCTTAAGAATTTTCTTCTATAAGCTTTATTCCTTTTTTTTTTACCTTTAGATCTTAAATCTAACTGGTGATGAATTTGTGTGTGTGTGTGTGTGTGTGTCTCAGTAAGGATCAAGATTTATTTTTCCCCACATGAATATCCAGTTTATGTACTTTGTTTAATTAAAATATTCTTTGCCCACTAAACTGCAGTGTCACAACTGCCATGTATTAGTTTACTATTTTCTTGCATAAATATTATGTAAGGAAATTATTATGTATATATTAAAAGAATACATTTATGATAGCATTGAAACCTATGAAATTTCTAGAAATAAATGTTAAAAAGATGCATAGTCCTCTAACTAAATGCCTATAAAACAAAATATAAAAAATTTATATGTACATACACACAAGTGTGTATGTGTGTGCGTTTCAGCAACTTTATAATTGGTCTTGAAATACGGTAGCATATGTCTGCAGCTTTTTGTTCAAGATTTCTTTGGCTGTTCTTGGTATTTTAAATTTCCATGTAAACTTTAAAATCAAGCAGCTAATTGCCATGATAAAATCTGATTATATTTTTGAATTTGTAGATCAAATCGTGGAGAACTGATGTATTTACATTATGCTAGTGTGTCTAATCCACAGATGTCTAATCTGCAGATACATTGCTCCATTTGCTAAGGTCTTGTTTTAGTTTTTCTTAAAAATGTTCTGTGTTTTTAGTGTAGAGGTTTCATACATTTTAATAACATTAATTACTAGGAATTTGGAGTTTTTATGGTCCTGTAAATGATATACTCTTTTAAATTTTATGTTTAAGTTCACATGTTAACAAAAAATGGAAATTCAACTAATTTTTGTAGGTTGACCTTGTATCTAGTGATCTTTCTTGATTTAGTTATTGAAATATTTTATCTGTAAGCTTTTTTGAATTTTATGCATGTATTTTACTATTCTTCTGCCTTCTCTTTCTTTATGACAATGACAATAGCACCAAAACAACGCTGTATGAAAGCGGTTCTAGTGCATGTAGCCAGTTTCTCCCCAGTTTGGGACATGTGTCCCTGAAAGCCACATGACTTACTTCACTGATTTTGTCTCCAGAAACCTTAGTGAATGGAATTAATGGGCTAGTAACTGTTTGCAAGTGTCCCTTATAGCTAGGAAAATTACTTGTTGCTTTCTTTTGCCTTACTCTACTTTGGAACTATTCTTCAACTACATACGGAAGACCAAAATGTGCTTATTAGATTTTCTGGGTTAAGTAAGTGTAACGCTCTTTGGCTTGTGTTTAAAGCAAAGATGTAATCATAACTATGACCTATTGAATGTTTACTAGTGGTAATGGTTTGGTTTGCATTATTTAGTAGTACCAACAATCTTGTAAGGTAGCCATCATTTCTTTTATACATAAAAGTAGCCCGGGGATTGGAAATGACAAATTTAACCCTGATTATCCAGGTGGAGTGGTAGAGCAGGATCTTGAATGTGGGCAGTTTGATTTCAGAGCGCTTAACAAAAGCACGGCATTCAGCTTGTTCAGAACAAGTTGAAATGTGCCCCCTAACGTTCTTTGCAGCCAGACAGAACAAGGGTCTTTTCTTTCCTATGAATCCCTTTTAGTTACTTGAGGAAGATTTTATCAGCCTTCTGAGTGTTCTCTAGATTCATTGTTCCTAGTTCCTGTCATTCCTTGCATGACAAAGTTTAAAAATCTTTGCTTTTCCAGTTAGCAGTTTCCTTCTCAAAATTTCTTCTTCAAGCATGTGCTCAGAGAGGGAGTCCCTTGCTGTGTTGAAACGATTTAAGAGCAGAAGTTCACCCTTCTTTCTTTTGAGTCCTATGTACCTTTTAATGCATATAATCTTGAAATTGAAACAACTTGGTATAGATTTTGAAGTTCAAAGATCGCAATCCAATCTTGGCAAAGCCATTTACTAGCTGTGTGATGTTGGGTAAGTCACTAGATCCCCCCAAGCTTCAGTTTTCTTACTGATAAAGTCTGGGACCATAACTGCTACCCTGCTTACCCTCCTCGCAGAGAATGGTGGGAGACTCATTTGAGATAACGGATGGAGATGTTTGCAAACTGTGAAGAGCTCTATCAATGTCAGTTATTTTTAGCAGACACATTGTGCTGTTGACACATACTGAGTGAGTGTACAGAATGAAGCTGAATTCAGCCATAAAGAAGAACAAGAGGGAATGTGGTGGAATTCAGCCAAGATAAGGAAATGCTAGTTGGGCTATGTAGGGAAAGATGGGGGGAGGGGAGGGTTAGTTCCAGAAAAGGAGGACAGATACAGACATGAATGTTCAGCTGAGATTTTGGACAAGTTGCCATGGTCCACAAGGTTGTGGGGGTGGGGACCAGGAAATCATTATCAGATCTAGTGATCTGAGATGCTGAATGGTGTTTTTCCTTCTGGTGAAATCATGAGGCAGAGCCAGTCCCTGACTCCCTTCCCCCCATCCCACAAGGCTAATTATTATAAAAATTCTCTGTCATTGCTTTGCAACGGTCCACAGCCTAACTAATTTAAAAATGCAAATGAATGCTAAATTACAGTCAGCTATTGGAACCTGTTTCCTGCCTGTGCACCTAGAGCTAGTAGACGTCATTTCTCCATCTGTAAATCAATCTTGGGCACTCTGGGTGATTTGATAATGGCCAGTGGCATTGCTGCTGATGTCACAAGATGATCAGGTGAGGGTCGGTTTCAGCAGCACTGTGGACTATCCATCTTGGGCTGTCCCTGCCTCTGCAGTGGCATACTGTAGCACAGGGTATCTCCTCCTGAAAACCAAGGGGCCCCCCTCCTACCATCTGTCAAGCCCAGGATAGGTCAAGTGATGAGCCTGATTCTGGTGGTTGGGCAGCTCTGCCTTTGCCATCATCCCTTCTAGCTGTGAGCTTTGGGTCTGAAAGCCTGTTTGATGATTATGATGATAATGAGAAATGGAGTCCTGCCTGTGAGCTAATGTTTTAGATGAATGTGTCTCACAGTGTATTCCTAGGATGAGGGGTAACCTTCAAATGCAGATTCCATTCTACAGAACTGGAATTTCTACAGATGGACCCCAGAAATGTACTTTTTAAATAGGTTTCCCAGGTGATTCTTTCCTTTTTTTTTTTTAGGGCCGCACCCACGGCATGTGGAAGTTCCCAGGCTAGGGGTCAAATCAGAGCTGCAGCTGCTAGCCATAGACACAGCAATGCCAGATCTGAGCCATGTCTGTGACCTACATCACAACTCAGGGCAATGCCGGATCCCTAACCCACTGAGTGAGGCCGGGGATTGAACCCGCATCCTCATGGTGCCTATTCGAGTTCATTAACCACTGAGCCACGAAAGAAACTCCTCCCAGGTGATTCTTATACATGCTAAAGCTTGATAACTACTCTCTCACACTGTAAAATTATGACGTATTGGGGCTGAAAGAGCCCCCCCCCACCTCTCAGCCCAGCAGTTTTCAAACTTGGCTGCTGTACCTGAGAATTATTTTGGTGATATCTTAAAACTCCCAATGCTAGAAGCCTTATCCCACAGAAATGTCATTAGAATTAGTGTGGTTAGGACCAGGCCATCAATGTTATCTTTTTCTTTTTTTCTTTTTTTGAAAGCTCCCCAGGTGATTGCAGCATACAGTCAAGTTTAAGAATCACTGCTGTGGTCCAGTCCATTGGTTTTACAGCTGGGGACCCATGGTTGCCCACAGAGGTACCGTTACAGAGAGGAGGTAGGAACCCAAGAGAGTCAGTGACCTGGACAGCATAGGAACTCACGTTTCCTGACTCCTCACTGGTGCTGCTTCTACTGGAACATGTTGTTTCTCTTTGTTGAACCAATGACCACCTTGATCCTCTGTGCTCTATCTTATCCTACAAAAAGTAAAATACCACCTAAGAATGTCATTGTCCTATAAGCCAGAGAGTTTCCGTTCTCACAAGGTGCACTTTGACTCCATCCAGAGAGTTCCCTGATTCAAGCTATGGTCTAAAGCTCTGCTTTAGAGTCACCCTCCCCCGACTCTATGCGCCCTTGGGCCCCTCTGGCAACTGAAGAAGTCTTGCTGGGAAAACTGTCTTCTAGCTCTGGCATTAGGCTTGCATGCATGATTTTTGAGCAAGAAACTCGACTTCTTTGAGTACTCGTTCCTTGCCTTTTACAGAGTGCACATAACCAAACCAGAATGCTTTGCTGACAAAGGGATAGCCTAGTGTTAGGCACAGAGCAGACATCCAGTAAATACCTGATGAATTAAACAATTAATTCAGCAATTCAAGTAAGTATAAACATCACACAGTAATTCCCCCTGGCTTATCTTATCCCAAAATGATGGATTTACATATTAAATCATATTTTATAAGCTTTGCAACCTTGCAGTGAAAATTTCTGTAACATACCTCTATTTCCAGCCCTGGTGAATGGCTTAATGATAGCTAATATATGACAAAACTTTGAACAAAATAATTTGAAGTATCCTTTAGAACTTCATATAATAGAATTTCCATTAGACAGGTAGCAAACTAATCATATCTTTACTTACCATAATTACTTTTAACATTGCATAAGAGTGGGAAGGAAATTGAAAGGATGAGAAATACTTGAAACAAATGAAAACATCTCTTGTATTCCACTCATACATCTCTTGTATTGTACCTCCTACACTAATGTGAGATTCCTCTGTGGATCCACAGTTGGTGATAGGGAGAGGCATTAGAAGTTGAAGTTCTAGATTGTTAATGTGCTGTCTTTCATTTTGAAAGGTCATTCAGTGTCAGCAGGACTTACACCTTGACTTACTCTTTCATAATTTCTTGTCTTTCACTCTTGTACCAACATGCTTATTTGATAGCTTTAAAACATGAGTTTCCAATTCATGGCCAAGGTTAAAATTCTGTGGCTGTGATGAGGACATGGTCTAGACCTTCACTGACAACAGTTTATTGACATAAGCCAGGTTCTACCGTGTACACTGGGGATTCATCGTTGTCATGAAAGAGATACACTCCCTGCTGTCCTGGAACATATGTTTTGGCAGGAAAGATAGCCATCAATGCCTGAGTGATCGCAGATGGAGGTAAGGTTGTGAAAGACAAGAGATGTGGCTCTGTAAGAGTCTTTAGTAGAGAAACCTGACCCAGACCAGGAGCTCAGGAAGGCGTCTCTGAGGAAATGACTGGATCGATGCTTACATGTAAAGAGGGACAGAGGTCTTGCAGAGGTCTTGTGGTTAGAACAAGCTCGAGTTTGAGAAGCTGAAGGAAGGGTCACAGGCTAAATGCTCATAGGGTGGTGAAAAGTCAGTATCTGACTGGAATCCGATGGTCATTTATTACAGCCTGACTTGGAGAGTCAGCCTAAAGTTGAGATTTGAGTCAGCATACAATCTGGATTAGGGCTTAACCATTACAGAGCATTAGCCAACATCCAGAGTAAGTTCAAGGCCATTCCAACCATTCATGTCCTTAACAAACTTTTACTGGTGACTACTTTGTTCCCCATGGCCTAGAGGTGGGCCAGGTAAATGGAGTAAAAGCCAGTTTGCAGTAGTGGTTAAACATGTCAGCTGTGGACAGTCAAGGACTGCACTGGGACTACAAAATATGAGAATTTTTTCATGTCATTTAATTTTTCCAAGTTTTTGTTTTATTACCCAGTAGATGAAGGATAAAAACAGATTTTTCAGAAGATGGTCATGAGGATCAAGTGAATTAGTGTGTAAAAAAACACTTAGATCTCCATGATGTGTCTGGAACTAAGCTAAGTAATATCTGTATGCAATCTGGCTGGAAAACATTAAAAAAAAAAGTCTTTGTTTCTAAATCTGCGCTTTAAATGCTGAGAAAAACCCTAGTGCATCTCGGGGGATTTTGGGGGTGGGGGGAATGAGGTTTTCTGCCAGCTGTATCATCCACTCAGGAGACTCAGCTGGCACCTCCTGTGTCCCTTTAGACAGCTTGCCTCTGGCTGGGATGGTGGCAGTGGGCCAGTCACTGAGTTTAAATAGAATTTTCTTTGCAAATTGACATAGCAATGAAATTACCAAACTGCTGTGTTTATCCTTCCAACTAAAAGACAGATTTTAAGTACATTATGCCAATGTAATTGAAAATCAGAAGCAAATGAGGGGGGTGTGCCCTATCTTCTACGCTAATGTGAGATTCCACTCTGTGGACCCCCGGTTGGTTGTGGGAGAGGGGCATTAGGGAAGAAGGTATACTTGCAATTTTTCTGGGCTCAGAACTCTTAGGATGAGCTGGATTCTTAGAGTGATGGTCGCTCACACTTTGGGAAACTGAAAGGCCTTGGTTCTCTCTAGGGATGAAAATAGAGCAACTTGAATTTCAATTAAGATTCCACTATCCCCATGATAGATCCTCTTAATCCTTCTTCAGAGGTGCTGGCTGGGTAATCACTGGCTGGGTGCGTGCTGCAGGGGACAGGTTGGCTTTGTTTAACCCGAGCTTTACTGCCAAAACTCTAGGAGGCAAGTTCACCTGCTTGGAATCTGCGTGTCACCTCCTGGTGTCTGCATGTGGGGAAATGCAGGGCCTCCACATGGGGTTGGAGGCTGGCTGAAAAGAACAGAGCTGAGAACCTTAATGGGAAATTCCAGGACTGGCTGGCCACCTGCCTTCGTTCATGTTTTTGGTCCTTTTCCCTGACTTAGTGGTTCGTACCTGACAGTAGCCATAGGAAAGTGGAGGTGGGCAGCCCCCACTCACGTCATGTCAAATCAAAATTGTATTTTTGATGTGAACAATTACAGGTGTTTCCTGAATCTTAAACATGTGAAAGAAAGCAGCTTCTCTCTCTTTCTCTCTTTTTTTAGTTAAAAATATAGTAGTCATGCAAAATCTAGGTAAGATGACTGCAGTTTAAGATGAGTGCCAGGCAGGTTACCACACTAAGCCTTTCCTGTGTTGAGTCTCCTCCACTGAAACCTGTTCATCCCCTTAGCTTACTCAACAGCATGGCTTAACCCCTAACATGGGGATGAATTCTGTCTGGAAATTCTGACTGTCCTCACATCCAGGCAGAAAACAAGCAGAAAAATGAATATCTGTGACAGAAGGTCGGTAACAGTGTGCTATCTGAAGAGAATGAGTAGTAGAATTTTACTTGAAGAATATTGGCAATGTTTACGATGGCTTTCGTGATAGAACTGCTAGTGAGTTCTCATCTTTGGGCTTTCAGTGTGGATTTTTCACCTGAGGGGAGACTTAAGCCGACCTCATTGATGGGCAGGCAGAAGTCACTGATGAGAGTGCCGGTGGATTTCCCTGTGATTTCCACCTTCCATTGAAATTCTCCTCCCTGATGTCCTCATTTAATATCCTAAAAAATGGAGACAATAACACCCACCCCACTATAGTCCACAATCCTTGTGGGGATGGAAAAATTCGGGTAGGAGGACTTTGAAGAATAGGACCTGCTATGTGCAAATGATACATTAATGAGGCCACAACTCATCATTCTCCAGACATGTTCTTACCTGGAAATCTTAACATCGTGGATTTTAAGAGTGGGGGTGAAGGGCTGGACTGCCTGGGTTCATATACTGCCTCTGCCTCTTGCAGAAAATGTGATCTTTGGCAAGTTATTAAACTTGTTGAGCTTCAATTTCCTGGTCTATATAATGGGGCTGGCAAGGATAATAGTGATTTCAGAGGTTCGTTGGGAGAATTAGAGACATAATACACATGAAGTGATTTCCACAGGGCCTGGCAGACAGGATGTTCCCCACAAGGTTTTGTTCCTTGTGCCATTGCTGTTGTCCTCAGCCAGTACTTATGTCTGCTGTAGTGGATTGTGACACCAGCCAGTTGAGTTGTTGGGATATATTCTAGACATCTCTCGAAGGGACTTTAGCCCATCTCTGAATGTCCAAGGCAGCAGAGAGCACCCATGTAGACCCCTCAAGGGAGATCTAAGCACAGCTACCAAAGTTTGTCAATTGGGCGACCCCAAATGTTTTCCTTTATTTGGAAGTTCATAATATTCCATCATAAATGTTTCATAATCGCCTCATGAATTATTTAGCTGAAACTTAATAACCTTAAATTGTATGGGATTATGGTTTTATGGGAGAAAAACATTACCAACCTGGGACCCAGCTGTGAAGAAAAAGTGCTGACATTACCAGTTTATTTTCACTATGCTGTAGAAGGGTTTTTGGGTAACTATGAAATATAGAATATTAATAAAAGAGCAAATAAAAAACTAAAAAAGGCAAAAATCCTGACTTTGCTCTTTCTAAAAAATATAATCTCAAAGCTGTGTTTGCAATATTTTTTCCCATTGCTGAGAAGCTACTCCACCTCCATTAGAATTGGTGTCATTTTCTTTGGTGTTGCCATTTTCCATTTTCTTTTCTTACTTATCTGGCCTTTGGCCTTCCTATGCTTTTATCTACTTCTCAATTATTTTTAAATCTATATTCTTTAGCAATTTTTAAATTGGTATCACCCTCTCACTATCCTGGACTGTCAGAATGTTAAGCTGTGGGAAATCCTTGCAGTTGTCTAAACCGACTGCAGTCATACAGTGGAAAAAGCAGTGATTGGGAGATTGTCTGAATCTAGACTCTCACTTAATTGACACATAATGTTAGCAGTCTAATTACATTTTCTCAGCCTCAGTTTGTTTAGACATAAAAATGGGAAATCTGGAGGTGGTCAAGGAAGAGGCAGTCTTTTAAAGAACAAAGCACTACGTATGTGCAAGGAACTGGCCCTGCCACACAAGGGAAGGGGAGGCTGTCGTGCTGAAATCACTGAGCCCAGGGGAAGAACGAATAAGGAAGATCTAAAGAGAGAGGTGGTTCATACCAAGCAGGCAAAGAGGTCAGCTTCTTTATTCAAGCCTGAATTTTTTAATAGGAACAGAACAGAATAAAGCCAGATCATCCTGTCCTGAATGCCAGGTAGGGATACAGCTGTTACTAAAATCCTTTATTGAGAGTTACCAGGTATGTGTGTAATTGTGCAAATCCAAGAACAGTGAAAGGACAACAGAAATAACGCAAGAGGTCAATTCTGATATCCCTCTTTTACAGAGGAGAAATCTGAGACCTAGTGAGGAAGTAGATTTTGATGCTGGTTCCGTGGTGGGTTAGATGCAGACACTGGGGCCGAAAGCCTAGTTGATCTTTAATACGGAGTAGTGATGTGCTCCAGAAAGGGCCATGAACGTGCTATAGGTAGGGGCCTCTGGAATGGAGGGCAGGGGGTTACTAAAGCAAGTAGGAGGAAGGCAGCTGTGGGGCAGCACAGAGGCTGAAGGAAGAGAGCTAAAAATGCAGTTCCGCTATAGTCCAAATGAGCCCCAGAAGGCAAGCTCAGGATATCGGTGGGGCATTTTTCCTTTTTTTTTTTTTTTTTTTTTGGACTGGCTAGACCTGAGTCATCCAATTAAAACAGAAACAGGTGCCCCAGAAACTGCACTGCTTCTCCTCCCCACAGTTTGCAGTGACTTCTAATAACATTTTATTGAAATTCTCTGAATCCTGATTAATTTTCTTGGCTGCTCTCTTTCTTATTGCTTCCCTGGCCACAAGATGAGAACAGTGAGTTCTCTAATGAATGGCGTGAGCAGTTGGGCTCAACTTGCTTGGTCAAAATGACTCTCTGGCCTCTGAGTAATGAAGCTTTGGGGATTTCTCCCCTTGGTTTTGGTAGATGATGGGAGATTTCACCCACTTGTGTCTGGGTGCCATCTGTATCAAGCTATTGATTTGCTCCTTGGAGGCTCTGTCAGTTAAGAGAGGAAAAATAAGTCACATTTGCTGGGTGCCTGCCGTTCGCTAAGCATTTTCTCTCCCTTCTCTGGGTTCCTGGAACATTCTTCTAACCCAGACTTGGCAAGATGTGTTTTCCCCAAAGCACTGTGAGCAACTTGAGGGAGACACTATATCTTTCTCAAAGTTGGATTCTTAGTGATGGCCAGCTTCTAGAAGTCGTCAGTAAACAGGTGTTCAGTTGACAAATGACTGCTGAGCTATAAATGTCAGCTCTCTCTCTCTTTTTTTAAGTTTAATTGAATATAGTTGATTTGCAAGGTTGTGATAACTGCTGCTGTACAGCAAAGCAATTCAGTCATACATATACACATCCATTTTCTTGCAGATTCTTTTCCCATGTAGATGATTACGGAATATTGGGTAGAGTCCTCTGTGCTAGACAGCAGGTCCCCATTGGCCAACCATTCCATATATCTCAGTGCACATTTGCCAGTCCCACACCCCCAGTCCACCCATTCCATGTCTGTATCTGTACCCTTTGGTAACCATATGTTTTTCTAAGTCCGTGAATCAGTTTTTGTTTTGCAAATAAGCTCATTTGGATTCTTTTATTTTAAGGTTCCACATATAAGTGATATAATATGATGTTTGTCTTTCAGTGTATGAATTACATCACTTAGTATGATAGTTCCTAGGTCCATCCATGCTGCTGCAAATGGCATTATTTCATTCTTTTTTAAAAAACACAGGCTTTCTTATTCAGTGCTCAACACCACCCTTATTCCTGTTCTTACTTCCATTTTACAGGTGACTAAGGCAGGGCTTGAGGTTCTTGCTGAAGGTCACATGTGTCACATGTATAGGTCCACGTGATGTGAAAAGGCTGAGATCTTTCTGCTCACAGACGATGCTGTGTAGGGACGGTGCATTATCTCTGGGGACATGCTGAATTTCAGCCTGTATTCCAATGAGGTGTTGCCATTAGAAGAAAATACTTTGAGCTTATTCTTTGTGGAAGATAGATTGCCACAGTACCAAGCTTGTTCGGCTTACACAATAATACTGAAAGTACTGTTACGAACGGAAAGGTGGCTTCAGAAATGGCAAAAGTGGATATGATGGCATGTAAACTGGAGTCTAAGGAAGGGGAGGGAAGTTGAAAGGGGAGGGAATTCAGGATCTTCTCTGTACAGTGTAATGATTCCCTCTAGACCTGTCAATGACTACTTGAAAGTATGGACAACATTATTTTGATTCTGAGTGGTTGTGGGGACTATGTTAGCTTTAAAGATTGGAGGCAGGCAAAAGCAGAAGCAGGAAAACCCTTTCAGGTAGAAAGAATCAGAGAAAACCGGGGGCGAGCAGAAAAGGAGCAGGAAGAGGCAGGGATCTGGGAACTAAATCAAGAATGGACACATTTAAATGGAAGGCAGATCTTTTGATTCTTCAGTGGGCATGGCTAAAGATGGGCTTCAGGGTGTCAAGATTTTCTCCTGAAAATAAAAGTAAAATTTGCTTACATATATTTTCCTCAAAAGAGGATACATAGCTTTACTTTGCAAAGGGATCAGCAACTTTTCAAAGGATTGTGAACCACTGGTTGGGAATAAATAATAGCAAGTTAAGGAGTCTTAGCATCAATTCTAGAATGGGAGGAGAGGGCCAATGAGTTCCACTCCACTGCACTTGGAAGATGGATCTATGGGTAGGCTATAATACTTAGCACTTAATGAATGTGTGAAATGTTTAAATACTACTTTAAGTCCTTTAAGACATTTTCAGTATTATTTTATTGAATCCTCAAAACGGTGCTTTGAAATGCTCATCTCCATTTTACAAATGAGGAAACTGAGACACATGGAAACTAGGTGAATCTCCCCAAATGCTGTCATGTACAAATGACAGAGCCATGATTGGAACTGAACAATATGATTCCTGAAACTGCCATCCTGGTTATATCCTGCATGGCCTCTTTAGAGGAATAAAAAGAAAATAACCATCAGGGGATGGTGTAGGACCAGCGGGTTTCCACGTCTTTGTAGGTTATGGGACTCTGTGGCTCGATGGTTGCCCTTTTCCTAAAGGGCCCTCAGGTTGGGTACTTGAACTTACTCTGCGGGAAGAAGCCTCCTCCCCTGTGGATGCGCTCTGATCTGCTTTGTGTTTCTCCCAGCGTGGGATCTGAAACTGGTTAGTCTTACGGTCTCTGTCATTTTTCCTGATCTCTCTGACAACTGAGATTTTTTCTAGTCTCATTTTGCCTCGGGTGTCCTGCTTCCGGGGGACTTAAGTTGTCTGTCATTTGGGATATAAAGTTGAGCTGTAGTTATACAACCACTCACTTCACACACACATGCACACCATTACACACCCTATAAACACACAACAGGAAAAGAATTCTGAGTATGTGCACATACATCTTGCAGTTTCTTTACTTGGATCATCTGGACTTGAGTGAACTGGAGACATCTACTTGGGTTTCCTCCTGCTGTCAGGCTTCACAGCTAATAACTGGCTAAGCAAGAATTCACGCCTGCATCTGGAACTCCGGTTTGCACACTTTTCCTTGCTGTGCACAGATTGCTTTTCTTGTATAAAGTTACTAGTGGCCTGACACGTGACCCCTTCCCTGAACATGTGCACTTCCAAAGCACTGTGGGCTTTGGAAGTTCACAGTGTTTATAAGAATTAAAGGGATTTGAGTCATTGGGGAAATTCTTGGAGGTGGAGGATCTTTCCAGATTTCAGAAATCCTGCCAAGCAGGTGTTTCCTCCCCCTTGTGACTCACAGACTAGGTGAGGAGCAGGCTATGGCCCATCTTCCTTTCCTTCCAACCTCCAGGAGAAAAAGGTTAACCCCCCTATAGAAAATAAATCCAGCCTTCCTTGCAAGGGTCCCCGAGCTGGATTTCTGATAGTCCATAAATCTGTGTAAATAGGAAACTCCTGTGTTGAAAACCTTCAGGGTAGGCTTCCTTCCACCTTTCTGTGGCTTACCAGCGGCCCCTAGTGGCCAGACGCACCAAGTGCTATGAGGCGGTAGCTTTGGCTTCTTCCATGTTCTCTGGCTGCGTGCCCTATGCAGTTTTAAAACACCGCATTAATTTCCAGTCAACGTATTTTGCAGCATTGGGAAAAAAATGGTGGAGTCTAAACCTCTGTGAAAAGAGGGTATTAACGATGGGTGATCTAATCCATAAAATCAAGAGTCAGGCTGTCACTAAAACCTTTCGCTTTTTAATATTCCAGACCACAAACCTAGGAGTTAGATAAGGCTATTATTTCTATTTAGCTGCTGAGTAAACCCAGGTCAGAGAATTTAGGTAGCAAGGGGCACACTGACTAGTGGAAAGAATAGTCAGGTCTCTGTGAGCACAGACCCTAAGCTCTGCCAGGCAGGCCTAAAAGCAGCATGTGTGTACTTTTTTGGCTTGGCAGTGGTCTGGTCTTGGGAGTAATACTGGCCACTAGAACTTAAGAATTGATTCTCAGGCAGGCACAGTACTAAGTGCTCTTGTGTGGAATACCATTTTCACTCTTCCTAGCCGCCACGTGAGATACACAACTCCAGTTTACAAATGGGAATGCGGATTCTTGGCGAGGCCAAAACTGCCAAAAGTCATACAAATGAAAGGAGGAGCCAGGAATTAGGACCTGGGTTCTTCAACCCCAAATCAATGGCTTTCATTTACATTTATCTATTGCACAAGTATTCTCCTTGTAGCCAGTCTAGGTTGTTGTCCTGGGTAGCTGCCCATCTGAAATATTCCCCTCTTCCCTTCTGTTTGGCTGGGTGTCAATGAGAGTTTTAACTGGTAAGAGCACAGGGGACTGGAAATCTGTTGGTCAGTGTTCCTCAGGACATAGACTCTGTAGCTGGGAGAAAGTCTACCACCTCTCTTGCTGTGTCTGATGCTTTCAGATAGCTTCTTTGACTCCAGGGTGGCGGGCGGGGTGGGACTCAGTCATTTACTGGAGTCTTGGGGGGTTTCTGTTGAGGAAACTCATTGCAATAGTTTAATATAATGATCAGTCACAAGACACTGGACAGCTACTCAGCCGTTCAAGACTTGATTTCCTCATCCATTACGTAGAGAAAATAGTGTCTATATAATACAGCAGTTGCAGGAATTAAATAAGACAAATACCTATGATATTCTTAATGCAGCGCCTGTCACAGGTTAAGACTTCCTGCTGTGTTCACAGGCGAGGAAACACATGGTGACTTGATAGGGTTCCTTGGGCAGGGTACCTACAGCAGCACTATCAGTCAGGAGACCTGGCCCCTCACTGGGTGTTAGCAGGTGAGATTAAGTGGTTTCTCTTGCAACAAAAAGCAGTTGACTTAGGGGTTGAAGCAAGAACCATGTGCCAATGAAAGGCAGCCAAACTAAGAAGTCGCCCTCCCACAGGGATAAAATGGGTGGCAGGAGACAAATGGTGACACAGCCTTTATTGGGAGCCATGCCACCCAAATCCCTTGCCAGAAGAATATTGACTCTTGGGAGCAAAAGAGGACACGGCCATGGAGGAATTAATTTGCCTCAGAAGGAATCATCATGGCTTAATAGCTTGGTTGCATTCATGGTTTTTAGCTCATGGATTCCCTTTTGCTTTCATCCTGGGCTATGCGGGGGCTATGCCCTTACTTCGCCTGATCACATCAATTAGCCAAGATCTCTCCTGCTGTGACCTTGTGTTTTTAATTCTTCACATAGGTCACCCTTCCTTTTTTGTCCCCTACTTTGTGTCCTGTTTCTCCCCTCCCAGTGACTGGGCTGGACAGTTGAGTGCAGTCCAGGCAAACCCTCTGAATTCCTTGCTGTAACCGTGTTCTTGCTTTAGGATTTTTTTTTTCTTAAAACCAAGCTTTGGAAAAAAATAATTTTTAGCTTGTTTCGGAGGATTTTTCAAACCTGAACATGAACTAGGATTATGTGGGATCTTGTATAAAAGGACACTGAGGGGCCCAAATATTTAGACTTAGCAGATTGTTTGTCGTCTTATTTAATGGAAATATAAACTTCAGATTACATAAATTTAACCATCCTAAAGTGAACAATCCAGTGGCATTTGCACATTCACAGTGTCCTGCAACTATCACCTCTATCTAGTTCCAAAACATTTTCATCACCCCAAGGAGATCCTGTATCCATTAATCCTGTATCCAGATTCCCCCAGTTCCCACTCCCCCACCCTCTCCAACCTTTGGCAATCACTCATCTGCTTTCTGTCTCTGCGGGCCTTTCTACTCTAGATATTTCATATAAATGAAATCAACTGTATTTGTCCTTTAGCATTGGGCATATGTATTTCAGTTTGCATAGTGCTTTGAGGTTCATCCATGTCGCACTATGTCCTAGTACTGCTTTCTTTTTCATGGCTAAGTAATATTTTATTGTGTGCACATGTTGCATTTTGCTTATTGAAGCAAGGAGCTCCCTTGGTTCTGCAGTAGGTCATCTTTAGTCCACACCTTGGGAATTATTGGCAATGGAGATCATAGGGTTTGCCCAGGGTAGCTTGATACCTTTTTGGAGTAGACTTTGGAGAGTGCCAGTCCGCAGCTACCCAGTGGGTGTGATAGGCCTTTGGAGATAGATGACTTAGGGAATGTCTAGCCTGGCAGGACAAAGCATGGTAGCAGTGCATAGACAGAAACCCAGGTAAACAGTGCAGAGGAATGAAAATAAGAGAGACTTGCATTTGTATCCCAGATTTGCTGTCTGACAGCATGGAAGTTAAAAACCCTTTGAACATCCTGTTCCTGATTTGTAAAATGATACAACAGCAGTATCACTCTTACAGCATTGTTGTTTTTATGAGATGAAATAATTTATATTAAGTGCTTCCAATCAGGCCTGGCACAGAGTGAGTAAAGCCCAAAAGGGGCCATGATTTTTATTAATTTTCGAGAAGAGGAGTAATGTGCAGTTGGAGTTTGGCTCAGGTAACTTGTGTAAACAGTTTTCAGGAGGGCTGGCTGCTGTTCCAGGATCCTGAAGCCTCGCCAAGAGAACTCATGAGAGCAAGATGTGGCCCCTAATGGGGAAAATAAGAATACCCAGTTTCTAGCACAGGATACTTAGTCCTAGCAATAAGGCAGGTCACTTTTAAATGTTTTATTAAAATGTAGTTGATTTACAGTGTTGTGCCGATTTTTGCTGTATAGCATCATGACCTAGTCACACATATATATATATATACATTTTTTCTCATACTATTTTCCATCATGTTTTCTCCCAAGCTATTAGATATAGTTCCCTGTGCTGTACAGTAGGACCTCATTGCTTATCCCTTCTAAATGTAATAGTTTGCATCTACCAACCCCAAACTTCCAGTCCCTCCCCCTCCCCCTTGGCAACCACAAGCCTGTTCTCTGTGTCTGTGAGTCTGTTTCCATTTAATAGATAGGATCATTTGTGCCATATTTTAGATTCCACAAATAAATTGATACCATTTCTCTTTCTGACTCACTTCACATAAATTCTACTTGCATCCATGAGATATGCTGTCAGAAGGGAAGCAGTATCAAGGCAAAACTGATTGGATCCGTATTTGCAATGATGGTCTGATTTCCACACTAGACTGTAAATGTCTTTTTTTTTTTTTTTTTACTGCTCTATTCCTCGTACATGTGTAGAGTATGCAGGCAATCAATATTTGATGCATGTATGGCTGGGTGGATGCTGTCTTACCTCTCTGCTGGGACTCCTTAAGTTCTTCTGAATGAGTCTCATGTACTCTTGGAAGGACATCCTCTGCGAGAGGATACACTTCTGTGAAACTACTTGGAAACCTTTTACAAAATTCTTAAAAATATGCACAGCTTTTTGTCTAACAGTTTCACTTGTGAGTATTTAACCTTAGGAAATCCTTAGAGCCCAGGAGGATTATGGCTCAAGAACATGAATTGCAAGATAAGTTGGAATCACAAAAAAGGTAGAAATAACTTGCTATTCAACCAAAGGGGGATTGGTTAACTGTATTATGATACTTATACACCATAAAGGGTTTCAGAGGCATAAAAAATCATGAAGATTGTTTAATAACATGAGAGAATATCCAAATTATGTAGTTAGAGAAAACAGCACGTCACACAATGATGTTTTGATACAATACCACTCTCTGTGCGTGTTTTTATGTGTGGGTGTGACATTAGAAGAATATATACTAAAATATTAGCTGTTGCTCTGAATCATTAGAAATTTTTGAGCTTTTTGAGCTTCCCTGTCTTTTCCAATGTTTTTTACTTCTAACATGTAGTTAATTAAAACAGGATGAATATTATTAAGGATTATCTCTGATAAGATTTTGGGTCTTAGCTCTTGAGTCTGTCTAATCTGTGCAGAGTACTGAATGGTTTCCGCTGTGGGGGTTGGGGAGCTATGGGAAGGGGCTTGGGCACAGCAAAGCATCAGGCATGGCTTCTGCAGCATCGCCAAAGCAGGGCACGCTGTTCTTGTTTTGCTCAAAGAGAGGATGCTCTGTACCCACTTCGGTGTAATGTACTCCATCCTCTCCTCCGTGTTAGTGTCAACTGTAAGAGGTAAAGTGAGCCAGGCTCAAATAACCAGAAATTGAGTTTCTTTGGGAATAGTTGAGGAATTGGCTTTGGGGAAATGCGTGCCATATGTAGAAAGCATGAGGTGTCTGTTGAGGGTTTGAGGTGAGCGGTATTAACGGGCAAGAAGTACAAAGATGGGCAAGTCTAGCCAGAGTCCAGGCAGTAAATTCACTGGTTTGATGATGGGAAGAGAGAGATTCTGGGTGGGTGTTTGCTTGTCAGCATGTAAGTCTTGGTCTTGTATATTTCAGACATTTATGTAAAATCAGTCTCAGGTAAATTCAGTTCTTTTGAGTGCACATGAGTGAGAGTCTCCATTTCATATCCTTTGGGTTCCATTCTAGATGGAAATCCTCTCATATTAACATTAAAAACATGCAGGCTGAGGGGGCTTTTTGGTCTACATGGTGAACGGATCCATGTTTTGCACTTCAAAGTCCTGGGATAGCCACACATGCTGGTTTCAAGAAGATAAATTGAAACTTTGCAAGGGCTGGATTGTCCAGGAAAGTTTATTATACTTTCCTGTCTACTAGGAAATTCCAAGAGTAAAATCTGGGCTGAGAAAGCGTAAATGGAATTAGTACTCTTTGGACTCAGGCTGGGACCCCAGTAGAAGTTGTAGACCTACAGTGATGGTACATGGTGACATTTGCTCTAAGGCAGAGGAAAGGTGCTAAAAGGACTACACAAGGAGGAACACTTAACGTGAGATGAGGGGCACTGTCCCAGATGAATAGGAGTTCTTGAGGAACACAAAGAGAGCACAGAGAGAACAAAGAGGCAGAGGGAGCAGAGGGGGAAGTCAGTGTATGAGAGGAAAAGACCCTGTCAACACAGAGGGCAAGCAAAGATGTTGCCAGGACTAGATAATGAAGTGGCTTGTAATCCACACTTGGAAGTCTGGCATTTAATCCTGTAGCTCATACAATGATGCTGAAAGATTTTAAGCCAGGGAATAACATTTAATGGTATGCACACTCTATCTTTCCTTTTAATCTGCGAGTTCCCTGGAGGCAAATGTTTGATTTTGAGTCATTTCAGTGGTTGCCTCCTCCATTGTCCAGTATAGTCTGTTATTTATAATTACAGCTAAACTTTTACCACCTGCTTACTATGAGTCTGACATTGTGCTAAATGCTTTACATAGTGCATTAGGGTTCTCCAGGGAGACAGAACCAGTGATGTTAATGCATATAGGTATATATAACACATAAACAGACTCATTATAAGGAATTGGATCATGCAATTTTGGAGGTTGAGAAGTCCCAAGATCTGTAGCTGGCAAGCTGGAGAGCCAGGAGGGACAATGTTTCAGCCCAAATCTGAATGCCAGAAAAGACTAATGTCCCAGCCCAAGCAGGTTTTTTTTTCTTTTTTTCAGGCAGAAAAGTTCCTTCTTTTTTCAAGGAGGGTCAGCAGTTTTGTTCTATTCAGGCTTTGAACTGATTAGATGAAGTTAATCTCATCCAAAAATACTCTCACAGAAACACCTAGAATACTGTTTGATAAACTGTCTAGGATTGCCCCCACCCCCAGCCGCCACCATGGCCCAGTCAAGTTAACACATAAAATTAACCATTGCATGTGAGTTAGGTCACTTAACAGTGATACCACAAGCTTATTTCTATTTTTATTCTCAATTTAAAGATGAGGAAACTTTCATGGAAGTTTTATGTCATGTCCATGAATAACGACAGCTGGTAAGTGATCAAGCCCAGATTCAAACCCAGGCAACTGACATATTTAACTACTATGCTATAGTTAATGTTTTTAAGTTGGTATTTTTCTAGAACTCTCATACAGAAATTTAACAAAAATATCATTCATAATAGATGAATTATATTAAACATCTATTAATTCCTATAGATGAGTACCGTTAACATCAGTCTTCGATAAATCCATGTTTAAATACTTTTTTATGATTCTAGAGAAGAAAGAAAAGGCTCAGAAAACATTGGTGAATCCGATAATTTCATTTTTCCTTTGACAGTGAGTGTCCTAGGTCATATTAGTTGTATTTCAGTAAAAAGCAGGAATCACTACATTAAGATGATTTCACTACATGTGGAGTCTAAAAAAAAGAAAGCAAATAAGCAAACATAACTAGACAGAAACACAGTCATCATTACAAAGAAAGAACATGTGGTAGCCGGGGGGAGATGTAGGGGGAGAGGAGAGAAATAGGTGAAGAAGCTTACGAGGTGCTAACATTCAATTACAAAATACGTGAATCACTGGTATGAAATGTACACCGTGGGAAATGTTGTCAATAATTATGTAATGTCTTTGTATAGTGACAGACCTTGCTGAAGACTTACCATGGTGATCATTTTGAAATGTATAGAAATATTAGATCACTCTACTGTATGTCAGGGACGAAAGGTGTTGTAGGTCAATTATACGTCAGAAACAAACTTGGGAGTTCCCGTCCTGGCCCAGTGGTTAACGAACCCGACTAGTATCTGTGAGGATGTGGGTTCCATCCCTGGCCTCGCTCAGTGCGTTAAGGATCCAGCATTGCACTGAGCTATAGTGTAGGCCGCAGACACGGCTCGGATCCTGCATTGCTGTGGCTGTGGTGTAGGCTGGAGGCTTGAGCTCCAGTTCGAGCACTAGCCTGGGAACTTCCATATGCTGCAGGTACGGCCCTAAAAAGGCAAAAACAAGCAAACAAACTCATAGAAGATAGAGATGAGATTTGTGGTTAGCAGAGGTTGTAGGGAGAGTTGAGGGAGGGGGTACTGAATGACTGTAGCCAAAAGATAAATACTTCCAGTAATAAGTAAGTACTAGGAATGTAATGTACAACATGATAAACGTAATTAACACTGTTATTGTACAGTTTTACATGAAAGTTGTCAGAGTAAATGCTAGGTTTTCATTACAAAAAAAACTTTTATTTCTTTAATTTTGTATCTGGAAGATAGTACTAAGTTTATCTTGGTAGTCATTATATATTAAGTTGTATGCCAATTATATTTCCACAAAACTGGAAGGAAAAAAGATGTGAGACAGGCAGGGCTGTTAGCATCAAGATCTCTGTGCTGTACAAATCGGGGCACATACGGATTTATGAAATAGTTGGGGGCGGATTCTTAAGAAGCTAGAATGCATTTTATTTTATTTATTTCTTTTTTCTCTTTAGGGCCGTACCTGTGGCATATAGATGTTTCCTGGGCTAGGGGTTCAATCACAGCTGCAGCTGCTGGCCTACACCACAACAATGTCAGATCCAAACTGCATCTGCAAGCTCATGGCAACACCAGATCTTTAACTCACTGAGGGAGGCCAGGGATTGAACCCGCATCCTCGTGGATACTAGTCAGGTTCTTAACCCGCTGAGCCACAACAGGAACTCCTAGAATGCATTTTAATATCCTACACTTTACCTAAATATTTAATGCTTTGTTACATAAATTATCATTAAAAACATTTAATAAAGCATTTTATTTACCAAGTATTTCCAAAATATTATTAATATGTAATCAGCATAAAATTAGCTTTTTTACATGTTTTGTATTAAATCTTCAAAATCCATCATTATCTTTTATACTTTCATAGCATCTCAGTTTGAGCCAGCCACATTTATTTTTTTTAATTTAATTTTTATTTCATATTGGAGTATAGTTGATTTACAATGTCATGTTTTTCCAGGTATACAGCAAAGCGATTCAAAATCCATTCTTTTTCAGATTTTTTTCTCATATAGGTTATTATAAGATATTGAATATAGTTCCTTGTGCTGTACAGTAGGTCTTGGTTGATTATTTACTTTATATATAGGAATGTGTCTATATTAATCACAAATTCCTGATTTATCCCTTCCTCCTATATTTCCTCTTTGGTAACCATAAATTTGTTTTTGAAGTCTGTCTGTTTCTGTTCTGTAAAGTTATCACTAAAATCTTTGTGTTTTGTGAGTTATGTTGTATCATTTCTATTAGTTTCCACATTTTAGTGATCTCATAGGATACTTGTCTTTCTCTGTCGGACTTACTTCACTTAGTAAAATGATTTCTAGGTCCATCCATAGTGCTGTAAATGGTGTTATTTTTTTCTTTTTATGACAATATTCCATTTAATATATGCACCACATCTTCTTAATTCATTACTCTGCTGATGGATATTTAGGTTGTTTCCATGTCTTGGCTATTGTGAATAGTGTTGCAGTGAACATTGAGGTGCATGTATTTTCAAATTATGGTTTTGTCCAGATATATGCCCAGGAGTGTGATTGCTGCATCATATGTTATTTCTATATTTAGTTCTTTAAGGAAACTCCATAGAGCTCTCCATAGCTATTGTACTAATTTACATTCCCACCAAGAGCGTAGCAGGGTTCCCTTTTCTCTACACCCTCTCCAGCATTTATTGTTTGTAGACTTTTTGATGGCCATTCTGATCTGTGTGAGGTGATCCATTATTGTAGTTTTGATTTGCATTTCTCTAATAATTAGTGATGTTGAACATCTTTTCATGTGATTTTTCATAATTTGCCAAAAGCGTCCAAAGAATGATAAAGGCATTTCAATTTAGGAGTAGAAGAAAGTAAAAGTCAAGTCTTGTTGAAATATTTGCATCATGTGGAAGGTTTCTGAATTTGCCTCCCTGCATTGTTGGACTGCAGGGCTGAATGTATAACTATATGTGAGTCAATTCCAAACCCAGGAACTAGTTGAATGACTCTCACATATTGGGCATCTTAGAACATTCCCAACAGCAAAGTGAGTAGGAAATATTGAGACACATTCTCACCATCAACCCCATCCCTGGCACAGCACCTTGTATTTGGGAGGAAACCCTCCACTCCCAGCTTCTTCCTGAGGAGAAAAGGATCTGGACCATACATATAGCACCCAAACTTTGAAAGTGGAGGAACAATCCCCCAAATCACCTAGCTCTGAAAGTCAGTGGGGCTTGTATTCATAATGTCCCACGAATGATAGAGAACAAGCAAGCATTTGTTAAATGGGTGCACAAGTACTCCCTGTAGCTTTTTCCCCTGGACTTGGTGCAGAGGCAGAAGTCGAAAATGCAAATTCATTGCAATCCCTATCAAAATTCCAATGACGTTTTCCAAAGAAATAGAAAAAGTAAATTCTAAAATCTGCATGGAACAACGAAAGACCTTGAATAGCCAAAGTAATCTTGAGAACGACGAACCAAGTTGCAAGCTTGATACTGTCTAATATCAAACTGTGAAAAAGTAGAAAAAAAAATTTGTCTCCGTGTCTTGTTCCTTGCACAGAGATCCTAACACCCTTATCTTCGCACTTTTGCTAAGTGATAAGAAGACTAGGAGCATCTTTTGGTATAATATTTGGTTTTTGATCTTGGTTCCTAACACAGAGCTCCAAAGCTTCTTGAAATTTCCTGCGTGATAGGGTATATATATTTTTTAAATGAGGTGATTCTTATGGGCTCCTGAATAACTTCAACATGGAGGCTGGCCACCAGAAAGATGAAATCATAGTTAGAAATGTGGAATTTTCATTCCCACTTCCATCCTCCAAGAAGGGAAGTGGAAGTGGAGATTGAGGTAATGATCAATCATACTTTTGCGAGGTAGCATCTGTAAAAATCCCCAAAGTGCAGGGTTCAGATTTCTTCCTGATTGGTGAACATGTGCAGGGAGGGGGAGAGTGGCGTACTGAGAAAGAGAGCTCTGAATCCTTCCCCACATACCTTGCTCAATGCATGTCTGCCATCTTGTTGTTTCTAAGATATATCCTTTTATAATAAAATAGGAATATAGTTAAGCAAATGATTTCCCTGAGTTCAGTTAGCCACTCTAACAAATTAATCTAACCTTAGGAGGAAGTCATAGGAACCTCTGATTTATAGCCATTGATTAGAAGTACAAGGAATGACCAGGACTAGTGATGGACATCTGAAGCTGGAGATAAGTCTTGTGTTCTGAGCTCTTAACTTGTGGAATCTGATACCATCTCCAGGTAGATAGTGCCACCATTGTGTTTAATGCATTTAAGCAGAACACAGCTGATGCTGCTTATAATAGCTTGCCATATGGAAAATCAACACATTTGGTGTCAGAAGTGAAGTGTGGTAGAGTTGTGTGAGTAAAGGAGAATCATAGGGGGAGTTTTTTGTTTGTTGGCTTTGTTTTTTGTTTTTCTTCTCAGAAGCTATACTACAAAATTATAGTTATCAGAACAGTATGGTTTTGTCATAAAACCTGAGTCATCAATCAATGGAACAAAATAAAGACCCCAGAAACAAGCCCATACATGTATGATCTATTAATAATTTTTGGAAAATATTCTAAAAATATACCATAGTCTCTAATAAATCATGCTTAGAAATCTGTATATCCTCATGTAAAAGAATAAAATTGAACCCCTATTTTATACCATACCTAAAAATTAACTCAAAATTGATTAGATTTGAATTTAAGACCTGACACCATAGAATTCCTAGAAGTGAACACAATAGGTCAACTTCTCGAGTTTAGTCTTGGCAATGATTTTTTGGCTTTGATATTAAAGGCAAAGTCAATGAAAGCAAAAATAAACAAGTGGGATTACATTAAACTGAAAAGCTTCTGTTCTGTAAGGAAACCATCAACAAAATAAAAAGGCAACCTATTGAGTCAGAGAAAATATTTGAAAACAGCTTAGCTGTGGAATCAGAAAATATTTTCAAACCACATATTTGATAAGTTAATATCCAAAATGTATAAGCAACTCATACAACTCAAGAGCAAAAATCCCAAATAACCCAGTTAAAATATTGACAAAAAGTCTAAATAGATCCTTTTTTCCCAATAATATATGCAAATAGACAACATCAGTAATTACCAGGGAAATGTAAGCCAAAACCACAGTGTGGTATCACTTCATACCTGTTACGATGGCTGTTGTCAAAAAGACGAGATAGTAGTTGCTTATCTAAGGATATGGAGAAGATGGAACCTCTTATGCACTGTTGATGGGAATGCAAATTGGTATAGTCACTATGGAAAACAGCTAACAATATGGGAGTTTCTTAAGAAACTAAAAACATATGCACATACACAAAATGAAATATTGTTCAGCCTTAAAGAAGGAAGTCCTGCCATGTGCAACAACATGAATGACCCTGGGGGACATTATGCTAAGTGAAATAAACCAGATTGAAAAAGAAAAATACTGGTATTACATAGGTGTGAAATCTTGAGGAAAAAAAAGTTAACCTCATAGAAACAGAGTAAAATGGTGGTTTCTAGGGTCTGGGGAATTGCGGGGAAGAGATTGGTAAAAGGGTACAAACTTTCAGATATAAGGTAAATAAGGCCTAAGGATCTATTACATTACATGGTGACTATAGTTGATAATACTGCATTGTATAATTGAATTTTGTTCAGAGTAGAGCATGTGTTGTCATCAAAAAAAAATACATAAGGTGACAGATATGTTAATTAGCTAGATGATGTGAATCCTTTCCTAATGTTTATATGTATCAAGTCATTATGTTGTACACTTGAAGTATATTATGATTTTATATTTCAATTATAAATCAATAACGCTAGGAAAATATTTGCATAATTAAGATTGACTCAGCTGAGAGTAATGTTGAGACATTAGTAGCAAGGCTGGTGGGAAAATATGGCCTTCATCTGGGTAATTGTTTAATTTGTCATACCCAAGAAACAGCTCCAGGCTAGAATAAGACCAATGTTCACCACTTAAGGGAATTCAATATAAGCAAATGTTTTTATTGGTCAAGAACTGAACCCATTCAAGCTGTCCAAGTAAAGGAGAGTTTACAGGGGTATTTCACAAAAATGAAATACAACTATATACTTTGACCCTTGAACAACATGCGGTTGAATTCCAGTTATACTTGGACACTTCTCAATAAATGCATAGACTAGCATTACACCACTCTTGGTAGGTTGAATCTTCTGATAGAGAACCACAGATGCAGAAGACAGACTGAAAAGGTAGATTTTCAACTGTGTGGAGAGCTGGCGCCCCTAGCCCCCGCATTGTTTTAGGGTTAACTGTATTTGGCTCCAGAAAACCATATACTTTGCTGAACAGGTCCTAAGAACTGAGGTTCCTCCTCTGCCCAGTTCTCTCTCCCTGGAAGCATTAAAGAATATTGACTGGCTTCTCTCTGTAATACAGCTTCCTAAGACAACTTATCAGGAGGAGCATGGCTGAAAATGAACATTGCATCCGGAACTCTATGACCTTTCAGTTTAAACGTATATCAGTGTCTGACTACAGTGTTTTTTTCCCTTTTTCTTTGTTTAAATTCTCTAGGGCAATCACTCATTATTTGCTATTACTGAGTGGCTTGGCTTATGTGCCTTTTTTTGTGCATTTTAGGCTGTACGATTGTTGATGACTTGTAGTGGATTACATGCTAAAATAAACCTACTTTTAGTCCCTCATCAACAGAGGTTGGGAGGGAATTTCTCTGAGGAGGGATTGTGGGCTCACCAATAGCCCAACTTTATATCCCATAGTGAGTCTCAGCAGGGCCTCTTTTTAAGCAGTGATGTTACCCTGAATCACAGAGGTGTCATGTCTCTTCCCATGTCACGTATATTAATTCTGAAACTAATGGCTGGGAGCTTGGGTAACAAGACAATTACCAGAACAAAGGGATTGGCATGTGTGTGGTAAAGGCTCCAGCCTAATAAGCTTCGGTTCAGAAAAGGATCCCACTCTCAGAACAGGAGTAGGTGTGTAAATCAGGAACCAAGTTAGAGGTGATGTCACATGGATGGGCCAATGTACATGTGTTATGAGAAGGCTTATGACAGCCAAACCTATGTGATACATCATAGTCACACGGGGAGCTTAATTTCAGGGCACATGCCCAGATCTATTGATCTTCTGAGAGAATTGTTTGGATAAGATCACGTAGAAAAGCTACCGGTAGGTTGGGTTTAGAAACCTCTGACTTAATAGGCCTTGAGCTGCCTGCACATACTAGATTCTGAGCCAGCCTATGACAGCAAGAGCCCAGGTTTCTCACTTCTAGTCTAAGACTCCTTCCTTCCTGCCTGGACAGTTGAAGAGCTACATCTCAACATTCTTTTATATTAGAGCAACAGGGTTTGTCTTGCATAACCATTAGCTTTTAGACCATATGGTTGGTTAGGTGGGACTTAGGTGGATATCTTGAGATTGAATTTTGTGTTTTGTGGTTTTTTCTTTTTTTTTTTTTTACATTTAGGTTAAAGTATAATTGATTTACAATGTTGTGCCAGTTTCTGCTGTATAGCAAAGTGATCCAGTCTCTCTGTTTCTCTCTTACACACACATATATATATTCTTTTTTAATAATATTTTCCATCATGGTCTATCCCAAGAGATTGGATGTAGTTCCCTGGGTTGTACAGTAGGACACCATTGCTTGTACATTCTAAATGTAATAGTTTACATCTACTAATTCCAAACTCCCTGTCCAGCCCACTCCCTCCTTCCCTCCCTCTTGACAACCACAAGTTTCTTCTCTATGTCTGTGAATCTCTTTGTTGTATAGATAGGTTCCTTTGTGCCCTATTTTAGATTACATATACAAGTGATGTCATATGGTATTTGTCTTTCTGACTTACTTAATGTGATAGAGATTGAATTTTGAATCTGTGTCCAAAACAAGTGGGTTCTGTCAGTCAAAAATTTAATAAGGTATTTTTCAGTGACATAAATGACAAATGTTTGTTTCCTGCTGATGTTAAATACCTATGCTGAGTCTCCTGGGGTCTCCTATGAGTTTCTCTAACTCCAGGACTTAGGCTAGTTGCTGAGAGGGAAAAAAGAGCATGGCAAACAGACCTTGGCTTTTAAAACTTCTGCCCCAAAGTGACACACATCAGTACAGATGTGAAAAATCAAGCCCTTACTTCACATAGGCAGGGAAATGTAGTCCATTATGGGCCTGAAAGAAGGCACCCATTCATAAAACCGAGCACAGAGATTTTGGCTTGTTTTCTGCCATATACCCATCATTTAGAACAGTGCCTGGCACGTGGTTGGTGCTTAAAAATATGCACTGAATAAACAAAGAGGGAATAATTATGAAAAGTAAACTAACAATCCATATCACCCAGGATTAACCTTTTTCTGGACACAGTTCTGAAATTAATTTTGTTGGAACATTGTAGGAAATAACTCTAGAAAGGAGTATGTTTGGGAAAGTTGCCTTTAATATAGATTATTTTTGATTGGAAAACCCTGAGCTTGAGGAGGATCTGGGCTGTATGAATCCCTAGTTGCATTTTATATTTTTCATGTTTCATTTTTCATGTTTCAGGGTTCACTTTTCATGTTTCTGCAAGGGTATTTGGGATGTAAATTTGAATAGTTGTCAGATTCTCAGGATTTTGAGGTGTGGGGCTGGGATGGGTGGGGTCATTTAGAGATTTCACAGTAGAACTGACAGTAAAACCACCGTATTGTCAATTACTATCATGGGGAATCCCCTTTAACTAAAATGATGACTCCTCTTGGGATTAATATTTGTTCTTACATGAAATGGCCAAAAGATTGCACTGAAGTGACTATTCTGAGTGGCCTGGCTCCCAAATCCATAGGCACATTAAGATTAATGGCTGCTTCCATGTCCCTTTGTCCTCGGTAAGCATGGGTCATCAGAGCCAACTTATGCCAAGAGAACAAATGTTTGCAGGTGCCCCTGCCATTTCTGGGAAGTCTAAAACCTACCCATAATTTGGGTAATTTGTACTTGATCATGGGGAAGATAATGAGTAGGGAAAATTGAGGGAGCAGGAGACAGAGTTGCTAGGAAACAGACTAACTTTTCACACGAGACAAATAAGCTAAAAAAATGGTGTTAATGCATCCAGTTCCTGACAACCTCAATTCCAAGGAACCACAAATATGGAAGTTGGTGCTTTACCTTGAAAAAAAGCACCAGAGGCAGAGCCAGAGGCAGAGACTCTGGGGACAAGGGTGTAGCTTAGTGGTTCAGCATGTGATAGTACTTCTGAGGGTAGATTTGCTGATTACATGAGATAGTTGATGGAAAGGGCTTAGCATGATATCTGCTTAGGGGAGGTGGTCAATAAATGTTAAAATAATTATTAGTGTTATAAATATGTGTGACATTGATAAATAAGTTACTGTGAGTCTCCTCATCTACTTACAGGTTCTAGCTCTTCTACTAAATGCAAACACGTCTTCCACTACTAGTTAATCCTTTACTGAGTTTTCCTCTCCTCTATGTGACTGTTACAATGGTTATGAAGTAAGGTGTCTATAAGCATTTAAAAACCCTAATAAATTTCCTATCTACTTGTTTTTAATTGTGGTAAATGCCATGGGACATCACATTTAGTATCGAAACAGTTTTTGAGCACACGGTTCAGTAGTGTTAACTATATTTACTAGATTTGTAGAATGTTTTCATCTTGAAAACCTAAACTCTGCCCCCATAAAACAAGTCTCCCTCTGCCTCCTTCCTCCCGCTCCCCCAGGCCCTGGTAACCCCAATCCTGCTTTGGATCTCTGAGTTTGACTACATTAAATATAAGTGGAATCATACAATATTTATCATTCTGTACTAGCTTATTTCACTTAGCATAATGTCCTCAAGGTTCATCCATGTAGCTGGGTATCAGAATTCCCTTCTCTTTTAAGGCCGAGTTACATTTCACTGTGTGTATAGACTGTGCTTTCTTTTTTTGTAAGATTTTTATTTTTTCTATTGTAGTTGATTTACAATGTTCTGTCAATTTCTTCTGTAGAGCAAAGTGACCCAGCCTCTCTCTCTCTCTCTCACACACAGACATACACACACATATTTATATACATTCTTTTTCACACACTGTCTTCCATCGGGTTCCATCACAAGTGATTAGATATAGTTCCCTGTGCTATACAGCAGAGCTCATTGCTTATCTACTCCAAACGCAGTAGTCTACATCTGCTAACTCCAATCATCTATTGATGGACATCTGCATTACCTCCACCTCTTGACTCTTGTGTGCCATGCTGCAGTGATAATGGGTGTGTACATGTCTCTTTGAGATCCTACCTCCAGTTCTTTGAAATAAACACCAAGAAGTGGGTAAATTTCAATGAATTTTACAAAGGATATGGTTGGTCCTCATTATTGCTAACAGCCACTCCCAGGACCCAAGAGGGATTTTTTACATAGATCTTTTGGGCTCCTTTTCTGCTCCTCTCTTTCTCTGCACCTCAAATCCCAGTCTTCATAGCAGCAGTAAACTCTGATCTTTTCCCTCAACCCAGCAAACTGTTGCTGTCTCCCTGACTC
>PVHT020000166.1:61375-133860 GCA_004024745.2 Catagonus wagneri | reverse complement strand
AGGGGTCTTTAGGGAGCCTGTTTACTGATGGGTGGGGCTGAGATCCCACCTGAATTTTTGTTTGGCCTGGGGCTTCTCAGCACTGATGGGAGGGACCAGATTTTCCCAGAAATGGCCACCTCCAGAGAAAATCAGGTTGCTGAATATCCCCGAAAGCTTCACCTCCAATGCCCTTCCCCCACAACAAGGCACAGTCACCCCTGTTTTCCCAGGAGATCCTCCAGGAATTGCAGTTAGGTTCCACCCAGATTCCTGTGGAGACTGCTTTCCCCTGAGACCCAGTGCACGTGAAAGTCTGTGTGTGCCTTTCAAGAATGGGGTCTCTGTTTCCCCCAGTCCTGTGTAGCTCCTGCACACAAGCCCCGCTGGCCTTCAATGCCAGGTGCTCCGGGGGCTCTTTCTCCCTGTGCCCGATCCCCAGGCATGGGGATTTCACATGAGGCTCAGAACTCTCAGTCCTGTAGGTGAGTCTCTGTGATGCATTTACTTTCCAGTCTGTGGGGCTTCCCACCCAGGAGGTATGGGGTTGCTTCTATCGTGTAATCACCCCTCCTACCTCTTGATGTGGTCTCCGCTTTCTCTTCTGGAGCAGATTATCTTTTTTGGAAGTTTACAGTCCATTTGGTTGAAGGTTGCTTGGCATTTGGTTATAGTTTTGCTGTTTTTTGGGAGAGAAGTTGAGCTCCAGTCCTTCTATTCCGCCATCTTAATCCAATCTCACAATTGCACTCTTAAAAACAACTTCATTTTTGTCATAAACTAGTGGATTTGACATCATACCAAACCACTACACACAACCCCTGTTCTAGATCAATTGCAGGAATGTAATTTGCTGTAGCAAAAGAAATGAGCTAGCAAATTTGGCATCAAAAATTCTCTGAAGGGAAACTATTTTCTTGGATGGGGTACTGAAGGGACCTTCCTCATAGGCCTTCTCCTCGCCCCCCCCATCACACAGGGTAGTTTTCTATCTACTCAGCCCATGCATGAAAGGAGGTTACTTGGCTTCTTGAGAAAATTGTGGAGGCCCTGGGTCAACTTGCCAAGAATTTGATTCTGTGAAACTGGATGTTTTTCTCTTGGGCAGAGACAACAGTTTGATTTGAAAACACCTTATTAGTGGCTGCAAATAATACATCATTCCCCTGAATTAAATTATTTTATCATCTGTTCTAGGTCACCAAGAGCTAGGGGAAGACTAGCTTATGGTAGACAGTAAACTAGGTTAATTCCCCAGAAACTAGGCCATGGGCCCAGTTACTTCAAAAGGAAAACACTGGTTTTGAAGCAGTGTTTCCTAACAAAAAACCACCCTGGTGATGGAACTTCCTGGAATATAATATAGACATCATTCATTTGTCTGTTCATCTGAGAAGAGACGCAGTCTAATGGAGAGACAGATAAGCATATGAGATACTCACCTTTGGATTATAAGAAAGGAAAAAAGTTTTCCTTGACCCTATCGGGGTCCTTGACTGTGTCTGAAAACTAATAAAGACAGATTAACAGGAGAAAAGCATTCAAATTTTACTGAATTTTACGTGTATCTGGGAGTTGTCACGAGAGAATGAAAATCCTAAAAAATGACTAGAGAAGGAAGATTTTATGTCTTTTAGATAAAGAGTAAGTTTGTGAAGAATTGTTGACAAGACAAAGCGGTTTGAACTAGGGATAGTGCAGCTAGGACTAGGTAGTGATGGGGTTAGTTTAACAACCTTGAACTGACGATTCCTCAGGGCTGATAAGAGTCTGTCTCTGGAAAAGGAAGTATTTGTATTCTGGCTTTAGAAGGAAAAGGAGGAGTTTTTTTTTTTTTCCTGTGTTTACTGCTTCTTGATGGCCTTCATCTTAAGCCAATTTTATGTTAAAGAGGAAAGTTTTGGGGTAACATATTCTGATTTCCTTCCATATATAACATTATGTCCAGAGGCTATAAAACTGAGAATAGACATGTAGTTTTACTTTGAGGACAGCCAAAGAAAATTTTCAGGAGAAGATGGCACCTGGAAAAAATCTTAAAAGAATAGTTAGATGTCACTCAAACGAAGGGAGTGCGGAAGCTGTGGCAAGCCTGTGGGTTGGAGATTTGAGGCCACACGGAGGCTGAGCCATGAGAAAAGTTCATGCATTTAGAAAACCTTAAAAAATTCTTTATGACTAGATCAGAGAGGGGAGAAATGAGGGCAAAGTGTCAAAAAAAATTGAAGAGCCATGCTATACTAAGGATTTTGACTTTCATCCCAAGGGCGATGGAGAGCTACTGAAAGATAGTAACATGATGATATTTGAATTTAAACAAGATAGTTCTAGTAGCATAATGGGGCATTGAGTGGAGCTAAGTAAGGCAGAGCTGGAGATATGTATTAAAATTGCTGTTGGAATTATCCAAGTGACAGGTGACAGTGACGTAGGCAGTAGTAGAGGTGATGGGAAGAGGGGCATGAAATACAAAGACCGATGAACGGGATTACTTATGGCTTAGATGTATCCTTCACAGAGAGTGAAGGATACTGTTCAGATCCATCTTGAATGAGATGACCACTACAGGACAAAAAATTAAGTACAGGGAAATGATGTATAAAGCAGTATAAAACACTACTGAGAACTATGGGAGCATGGACTTGGGAATTGAGGGAAGCTTCATGGGAGAAGGCATATTTGAGATGAGCCTTGAAAGATGGGTGAGCTTTCATAAGGAGAGTTGATTGTGCTCCTTGTGAGGATGATATTGTTAGCAAATGCTTGGAAGAGTGTATGAGGGAGTCATTCTTTACTTTCATAGGTAAGGTTTTGCAGTTTGTGGCGTTTGTTGCCATTTATCTTCATATTTGACTGTGACAGTGTTTTCATGGGAACAGCATGGTAATTGTATAATCTCTTTTTCAAAGGTGAAGATGCTGACACTTGGGTAAAATGACGCTGCCAAGCTCCCCACTTTGTAAAGAGAAGGTCCATGGCTTGAACCCACATGGCACCAAGTACAAGGCAACATGAAGCTGGATTCGAATGGAAGATCACCCAGTTGCTGCTCACCTGTCAGGTAAGGACTGCGACAGAAATGTTTCTCTCAAACAAGAGACGTTTTGGCAGCAGGATCCAGTCATGCTCTAACTGTATATTCTAGAGGGACAAACCTGAAATTGGAATAGCAAGTGAGAGTTGTGAAGGAATCTCCAAGGACACTGTGAACTGACCAAAACCACTGAAAGGCAGGAATGACCTTCCTTCTTTTACTCCTAGGCAATTGTAGCTTGCATGTGGCCATTTGGAAGGGTCATGTCACAAATCCAAATACTATAATTATTATGATTCAATATGATTTTATTTTGTTGCTCAAATTATTCCATCTTTGGTTATTGGGAGCTTTTAAAGTTGGCTTTTGGGTTCTTTTGACATAACTTCATCATTGTGGGTATTTATTTATATGTGAATTAGTACTACCTTACTTTCTGGCACTATCAGATGTTTCAGGCTCATCTTACACATTTCCTGCTCCAGTCCTAGAATAAGCCATTTTTACAAAGAGGCTTAGTTGGTTGTGTGTGTGTGTGTGTGTACACATGCATACACATGTGTGTATCTTAGAACAAAGATCTGGGTGTTAGGTATGCTTTTTGAAACTAAAGTGTCATGGCTTCTAGGAAGTCTCTGCTGAAAGTGTGGAAATATACTAACTTGTGCGTATATACATATTTATAAATATTTCCTTATTTAACCATCTATATAAAATTAAGCTAAATAAGATTTCATCTTGGTGTCTCTAACTTTAATCCATTTCTACAGGGATCATTTTAGCTTCCTCCCCTTGCTTATGTGTAAGTTCTGACTGCAGCGTTAAAAACCTGTCTCCCACCATCTGTTACTCGATTACTTAATTGTTCCACTCTGGTACACCTGCGTAATGGTTTCAGAGTTTACTTGTTAACCCCATGAGGGAAAAAATTATCAACTAGGGTACAGTGCTTATATATAGTTAGTTTTGCCTTTAACCTTACAGGCTCCATTAATTTCCAAGATTAGTTTTATTTCATTCCCATGAATGAGGCTGCTTCATGCATTTGTGCTACACTTAAGAGTACTTGGTCACATTCTGCATTCTATCCTGAGATTGCCTGATTTTAGAATCTTTTTTTTTTTTTTTTGCTTTTTAGGGCCACACCCGTATGTAGCATTTGGAGGTCCCCAGGCTAGGGTTCCAATTGTGGCTACCACTGCTGGCCTACACCACAGCCACAGCAATGCCATATCAGAGCCGTATCTGTGATCTACATCACAGGTCATGGCAACACCGAATCCTTAACCCACTGAGTGAGGCCAGGGATTGAACCCGAAACCTTGTAGTTCCTAGTTGGGTTCATTTCCACTGCACCACAATGGGAACTCCAAATGTTTTTTTTTTTTAACTGTGTACATTAGGTTTATTTATTGTGCTATAAAGGTTTTTTCAGGTTTTGACAAATGCAAAATGTCTTATTTATTATTACAGAATCATACAGAATAGTTTCAGTAACCTAAAAAATCCACTCTTCTTTAACCTCCTTCAACTCCTGGAAACCCTGATTTTGCCTTTCCAGAATGTAATATATGTTGAGATCTCCAAGAAATCCCCAGGTTTGATGATTTACTAGGAGGATATGTATATGGCAGTACCTCATTTTCATTTCCATTTTCTTTTCTTTTTAAAGTTGTATTGAAATATTAGTTGATTTGCAATGTTGGGATAATACCTGCTGTACAACAAAGTGATTCAATTATACCTATACACATATCCATTCTTTTTTGATTCTTTTCCCATATAGATTATCACAGAATATTGGGTAGAGTTCCCTGTGCTAGACAGCAGGTCCCTGTGGGCCAGTCATTCCATATCCCACAGTGTTCCATTTGCATTTTCTTCATAACAAGTGATATTGAAGAATTTTTCATGCCATCATATATTTTCTTTGGTGGAATGTCACCTCACTTCTTTTGCACATTTTTAACAAGGCTGTTTTTTTCTTGTTGAATTTTAATTTTTTTGTGTGAATTTTGAATAGAAGTCTTTCATTAGATACGTGCTTTACAAATATATTATCCTAGTTTTTGGTTTGTCTCTTCATTGTCTTAGCAATGGCTTTCATAGAGCAGAAGGTTTTAATTTTAATAAAGTCCAACTTGTTCTTTTATGATGATATTCTTGATGTTATATTTAAAATCTTATCACCAAACTCAAAGTCCCATATATTTTCTTCTAGGAGTTGTATAGTTTTATTTTTATACTTTTATGACCCATTTTGAGTTAATTCTTGTGTAAGGTATAAGGTCTGTGGGTTGGTTCATTTTTTATGTATACATTTCCAATTGTTTCAGCAGCATTTGTTGAAGAAAAGACTACCCTTTCTATATTGAATTGCTTTTGTGTCTTTGTCAAGAGCCATTTGATTATATTTGTCAGGCTTTATTTCTAGGCATTGTTCTGTTCCACTGACCTATCTTTCTGTTCTTTCATAAATAACACACTGTCTTGGTCACTGTAGTTTATAATGTCTTGAAATAAGGTGGTGTGTCTTGAAACTGTTCTTTAGTATTTTGTTGGCTATTCTATACCTGATGACTTCCCATGTAAACTTTAGTATTAGTTTTTTGACATCTACAAAGCAACTTCCATGAATACTTTTTAAAAGATTATATGGCTTCTCAGAACTACTAGTATATTTGTTAGTGTGAATTTTGAATGTCTAGGAAGAATATATACTTCGCACAACTTCCAAAGCTTATTTGACTTTAATATTCTTTTTTTTACCTGGACCTATATTGCAAGACCATAGAGAGCATTCCTTTCTCAAAACAAAACACTGAAGCTTACAGAGGAGGAAGTGTCTTGCAGTAGGCTAGGTTAATAATTTTAATAGAACTGAGGCCTGGGCTAGAAATCTGTTTCTTTATTTTGTGGCTATAAATCTGTTTTGGCCACTTCTGTATATATATCACCACTTTGAGATAATTTTGTAATTAAAGCTTTAAAATGCTCAGAGGAGCATAATGTAGATATTTCCTGGCTTGAAATATTTCGGTAATTCATGGTAGGTGAATGTTTTTTTAATCCAATTTATTCTCTCAAATAATAATGAGTGACTAATGTGAAAATGTATTTTATTTAACAATTTTTATTCAAAATCTGATATAAAATTTTACAACTTAATATTAGGGATAACAATTATTAAACAGCATAATTATTATTTTATTAGGTATTTCTATTGCCCATTGACACCCATTCAATAAACATAATGAGACTGGCAGGCCCACTTGTTGAATGCTTTAAATGGCTATGGATTAAAAACGCAAAGGTTGGAGTTCCTGTCGTGGCTCAGTGGCTAATGAATCCGACTAGAAACCATGAGGTTGCGGGTTCGATCCCTGGCCTTGCTCAGTGGGTTAAGGATCCGGCGTTGCTGTGAGCTATGGTGTAGGTTGCAGACGTGGCTCAGATCCCATGTTGCTGTGGCTGTGGTGAAGGCCGACAGCTACAGCTCCTGTTAGACCCCTAGCCTGGGAACCTCCATATGCTGCAGGTGCGGCCCAAATAAGGCAAACACACACACACACACACACACACACACAAAATAAGTAAAAACACAAAGGTGGGTCTGAAGCTTATCAAACTTACTGAGACTTTGTTGGCCTTACAATTCATTCCCTTGAATTTCCTCATTATCCTAAGCATAACGGGACTGTGGTTTATTTTCCTGTCCACTTAAATAGAGCTCTACTAATGAGTGATTTGGGGAGGCTTTCCCTAAAAGGGTTAACATTTTTGGCCTCTCAATTAAATGCTGCTTTTCTAAAGCTCCATCAGCTTATTCGAGCCCTACCGAAGAGTCACTGCCATCATCCTTAAGGACCCTGGAATTTTTTTTTTTTAATAGAAGTGGCAAAGTGGTGCCTCTCTAATACCTCAGCTTTCTTCTTGGATTAGGTCTTTATACCCAAGTTGGGGCAACTTGGGGGACAGTTCCAATTGTTGGTTCTCTTGATAGACTTATAGCTTTATTTATATAACCAGATTAATAGTACCTAATCATTTTATGAGTGTGCCTTCTGTAGTGGCTTGAATGGTAGCTCCCCCAAAAAGATATGTCCAAGACTAAACACCTAGTACCTGTGAATGTGGTCTTGTTTGGACAAAGGGTCTTGGCAGATGTACTTACGTGAAGAATTTCAAGATGAAATCATCCTGGGTTATTCAGAGGACCCTAAATCCAATGACAAATGGATTTATAAGAGGCAGAAGAGCAGAAGGAGCAGGGAGAAGAGAGGAGAGATCTATGTGCAGATGAAGACAGAGGTTGGAGTTACATGGACACAAACCAAGGAATGCCTGGAGCCAGCAGAACCTGGAAGAGGCAAGGGAAGATTGTCCCCTGGAGGCTTCAGATGTCATGGATTTGCTGACACCTTGACTGGACTTGGGCTTCGAGATCTGTTAGAAAATAATTTTTATCATTTTAAACCATTCGATTTGTAATGCTGTTGCAAAGTGCTTTTCCAACTTAAATTTTGAAATACTCAAGGCGACCGTTCTGGCAACTTAAGGTTTGTCTCCCCAGAGGGATCATAAGGTGTCCCTCAGAGATCTATGAGGGCAACAGCTGCATAATTAACTCACCATCCTGTCCACATGCATGGAGAGCTAATTGGGTTAATCATAAGTATGATTTTGTGATTTATAAGAAATGTAAATTTGGTTATTCAGATAACCAAAACATACTTCTAATATATATTTGGTCTTTGTCCAAAAATTCTGTCTCACAGCTCCTAAAACCCTTGGAATTTCCTGTAATAATAGATATGTCTTGTTAGGTTAATGAGGTGACTTTTTGAAAGCCCAACCTAACCTAAGGATGAGAGACTGGTTACCAGGAGAACCAACCTTGTGACTGGAGTGTTGAAAATTTCAGGTTCCCCCACTTCCCCCACACCAGGGGAGAGGGAACTGGGGGGTGGGGCTGGAGGTTTCAATGGCTTACGGTTAAATCCTCCATGTGCCCCTAAAGAAACCTCCATTAAAAAACCTCTGTAAAGGAGAGGGTTTGGAGAGCTTTTGTTAGGAGACCATTGACTGAAATTACCCACATTGGCAGGCACAAAAATAGCTGCTTGCATGAGTTGTCTCACAACAGGACGCCCTGATAAGGAGCCTGATGCTGCCCTGAAGACTAACCTAGAGTATTAGGGAGGGGCCGTTAGGAATGAGGAGACCACCAACCTCCCAAAATCTTGGTGCCGAAATCCATCTTGGCTGAGAGGTACACTCGGCACCAAGGACCCTGAGCTGGACCATGTACAGTCCGAGCAAGATGATTGGCCAGAGACAACCTGGAAACTAACCCCATTCCCATAAAACCAGAGACTGCGACCCACATGGCAGAGCAGCTCTCCGGGGTGTTGCAGGTCACAGTATGCATGTTTCCTCAGACAATTCATTTCTCCGTGTTAAACAAGAGCCCATTCTAGGGCTCTGAAGGGGTCCTCCGTCCTGCAGCACTTGGGATTGGTGAACACGTGAAGGTGGTGGGTTGATGGCTAATGACATGCCTGGAAAAGGCGTGGAAGCTCCTTGCCCTTTCCCCATGCCTTGCTGTAAGCATCTCTTCTGTCTGGTTGCTCCTGAGTTACATTCTTTAAAACGAACCAGTGGACTACAAACAAGTAAGTAGATTGTTCTTCTGAGTTCTGTGAGCTGCTCTAATGAATCCATCAAACCCAAGCTAGTGGTCTTAGGAACCTCTTATTTATAGCCAGTTGTGCAGAAATACACAGGTACAAACCAGGGCTTGTGACCAGTGCTTGAAGTGTGATGGTGGTGGGGGCTTCCTGGGAAGACTAAACCCTTAGCCTGTGGAATCTGATGCTATCTCTGGGTAGAGTGTCAGAATTGTGTTGAATTGTAAGACACCCAGTTGGCGTTCTGAGAATTTGTTGGTGTGGGGTGGGACCTCTCTCCTCACCATACACATTGGCATCAGTCCCAGAACCTATTTAAAAGATTCTCATAAGTATTGGCTGAATGAATGGGTACTCTAGAAAGGTTGAGTTCTCTGATGTCAGAGTTGAACAGCCCTTGAGAGACTTAATCTTACTGTCACAGCTGGATGATTGGAAGATGAGAGTTCCAGAGAAGGGAAGTGAGGAGCCCATTGGCACAATCAGTACAGTGCTTGTACAGGAAAGGGAAGTGACTTATCTACATGTTTTTAATGTATTTATTTATAGTACCCGATATTTATTAGGGCCATGGGAAGCAACCCAGAAACCCATGGATGATAAAATACTCATGTCTATAAGTGGCTGATCATAGATTTTACTTGTATGTGTGAATTGTATATATTATTTTACATATTGCAGTCATTTAAATTTTTTCCCCCGAGCACTTTGGAAAAAGACTTAAAGTCTCTCCTGATCTTAAGTGTCCAAGTGGCTGAACACAAGCCCTAAAATAACAAAATCTTAGTTTTTGTAAGCATCCTATTGAAATACAAAACTGCATTAGGTTTTATTCACTGCTTTCTCTTTATCTTCATGATACCATTACTTGCACTGTTGCAGTCATCTGGTAACTGTCTCCCTTTTTCTAGTTACAGTCTACGATCTGTTTTACATATGGACAGTTGAATCTTCCTAAATAACCACTTTAGATGCTGTGTTTCCACTACTTAAATGCTTTATGCCCTCTTTGGCTAGGGCCAGTTTGGGCTCCCCTTTGTAGACGATCTTTCTAGCTTTATTCCTACCTCCTGCTTAGAAAAACTGCATGAAGATCCTCCTGATCCCTAGAACAGTGCTTCTCAAACTTTAAGGTGCATATGAGTCACTTGGGGGATCTTGCGACAATGCAGATTCTGATTCAATAAGTCTGGAGTGGGAATCCAGGTTCTTGCCATTTTAACAAGTAAGGCTAACAAAGCTGATCCAAGAACCAAACTTTGAATGGTAAGGCCCTGGCAATTTTATGACCTTCTCCTACAGACACTCATCACCTTCCATAGTTATGTGTTTAGTACCTGTATTTCCCTCACTGGAGAATATGTGTCAAAGGACCAATCAGGTCTATCGGTTTCGCTGCTAAACCTGGTTGGCACCTTGGACAGAACCTAGTTTATCCCTCCCCCTGAAGCTCCTGGCAGTGAATTGAATCCACAGAGGGGAAGTGACTTCTCCAGGGTGACATGGCCAGTTAGTGGCAGAGATGGGAATTGGAAGTGGTTTCTGAAATAAATACCCACTATGGCACAAGACATAAGTAAAATTCTTAGGACAAGTAGCACATTATTCAGAACTTGCTCCCCAGACATTGGAGACTTAGAACTCCCTTTGCAAGCCTTTTGGCACATTGCAAATGTCTGAGAGAAGATAAGAAATGCCTCTGGGGTATTTGTCAGAGAGCAGGGAGGCTCCACAATTAGACAAACCACTCATAGGATAACTAGAGTGTGGCCAATTGACCTAATTCTTCGTTTTTAATTACCTTAATTTTATGCATCAGGTAATTAATTGAATGGCTTAGTGATTATAGATGCTCTCCCTGTCTCCAGCCAGGAATAAGAACAAGTTGCAAAAGAAGCATGGGTGGGAAGGGGAGGAGAGATCAGGGTAAGGGCCACTTGACAGGAGTCTGTGTGAACCCCGTGCTGTGAGACGAAAATCACTATGGTCTTTTATATCTGAGCAACGCAGTTGTCTGCCTAGTAGACAGAAAATACAGGAAATGCCCCCAAACAGCTTCTAGGACTGGGCCAGGGTTTCTCAACTTTGGCGTTATTGCCCTTTTTAGCCCCATAATTCTTTATTGTAGAGGGCAATTCTGTCCATCATTGGATTTTTAGCAGCATCCTTGGCCTCTACCCACAGGTATCATCCACACCTCTAGAGTTAACTTTAACAACCCAAAGTGTCTCTGGATAGTACCAGTTATTTCCTGGGGAGAAAGGGAGCAAATCGTCCCCAGATGAATCCGCAGTTAAAAACAACCAGCCTACACCAGGCTCAGTGTGTCCACAGGGCTGTGGTATACAGCTACACAAGTTGTACGGGAACTCCATGGAGTATCGTTATTGTAGACTCCCATAATGCTTGGGGCAACATCTTTCAGATTTTGATAATACCTTCAGTTGAAGGCTTTGGCCTTTAATAATGAACCTTTATAGGCTAAGAGCCTCTCCCATTTAAATATAATGTGAAGAATATACAAAATCTGTGTGCTTATCAGAACATTTGGTGATTTGGTGATTTAAATGTCCACAAAGATGATCCATTGGTCACCTTCACCTCCACTGACGTTCTTGTTTTCACCCCACCTCATCCTGGAGTTCGCTATCACTGGTAGCTGTATTACCTGTGAAAATCTTCATTTCAAGTATCTTTCTCTCTGATCACCAACCTCTGTGCATCTGACTTATTTATTTTGTCTTCTCAGCAGTATTTTGACCCCAACTAGGTCTCCGATGTGTTAACTTCGCCATTTTGCACCACAGACCATTCCCTCTTACCAATACTTGCCTCTTTACTCAGTTCAGACCCTCTTCTCCAGCATGGAGATCATTGCCTTATAAAAACTCTAAATAACATTGCCTTTCTAACCCTATGATGTGTTTGCCTAGCCAAATCCGAGACAGCAGATTGAGTCTTATTACTTATCTTGTCTACATCTGTATCTAGTTGGATAAACATCTTGCACCTAAATGGAAAAAGGACATACAGTGTGGTTACTAGTCCACTGCAGTTTAAATTCAAGACTAAAAACCTGAAACAGGCATTCACACTGCCTATAATTCTCATCCTGTTAAGTTTCTTTTCTCCTCTATGGCACAGCTCTTCCAAGACTCTCTCAGGTATCTTAGCAAGTCCATGCCCTCACTCTTACCTAACTTTGTTTGGAAAATAGAAGCAGAAGGATCTCATTCGTATATTATCAAGTCAAGAACATATCTTTATAAATATTTCCCGTTTTCCACCCTTTCTCTGCTTCTGTCAAGGGCTGGTCTCCTCCTGTGCTCTCTGTCTCAGATCCTGTAACCTCTTCATGTGTTTGTCTCTGTAGTTCTTCCACCTCCTGCATCAGAGTTTCTTCCCTTTATCCCAGTTATTCCCATTGTACCTAAAAATATACTCCAGTTTCTCATAATTTACCTTCTCATGATCTGAATTCTGCTTTTTCTACTACCGTTATTTTCTCTGTTCTCTTTCATGGTAAAACTTAAAGGATTGGTCTTCACTCAGTGCTGGATCTGGGTCCTTGTCTCCCACTATTGGTCCCCTTCAGTGTGGGCTTTATCATCATTACTTCTCTAAGCCTTTCCTTTTCATGATCATCATATTGCCAAAACTTATGGACATGTCTTAGAAGTTCTTATTAACCATTTACTGTTGACTACCCTCCTTTCCTTCTTAAAACTCTTATCTTGGCATCCTAGCAGCTACCAGCTGATAATATTTTATTTGCCTCTTTATGTCCTCCTTTTTTCCCCCCTGATTTTTTCCTTCTCAATCGTACGTTGGAATTCTCCACTAATTGGTCCCAGACCAATTCTCTGTCTGCATATTTTCCTACAGTGAATTCATCTACCTCATAGCTTTAAATACCAGATAGATGAAAATGGCTTCCAAATATATATCTGTATTTTTTCCTGTGTTCCAGATTTATATATCCATCTAACTTTTTACTGTTTATAATTGGAGACATAGTAGCCATGTCAAATTGGCATTTTCAAAACAGTTTTAAATTTTTCTTTCCTCTCCTTCCATGTCTCCCACCCCCCGAGATATTTTCTTATCATTAAGTGACACTTTTACCTAAGAAATCACTGAGAGCCCTATCAGGCCAAAATCCCAGGAATCAACTTTGGTTCATTCCTTACTTTTCATTGTCTATGTATAATCCTTCATCATAATATTTCATTCTATTTCTGAAATACATTTTCTTTACCTAGTTAAAGAGCAATGACACACAAAAAATGTTAAAGATGGCAAGACATTTTATTCAGACTGATGCAGTAAGGGAGAAAGACTCTAGTCTTAAACTGAGCTTCATTCCAACTAAGAAAACAGTAACAGATTTTTTTTAAAGGGAAAACAGATCAGAATGGGGAGTAAAAAAAAAGAAATAGAGCAAACAATTTGGGAAGTAAAAAAGTGGGGAAAAAGAACTGGGGGCTGTTAGGAAGTGGAAAATTACAGAAAGGTATAAGTGAAGAATTACTGAGAATAGTTTGGCAGTGTGAGTTGGAACAAGGCACATTTTGCAGCTTGGCAGCATTGCATTTTCTAGCAAAGACTCAGCACAAGGCTGGGTCACCTTTAGGGATGTGGCCTAGTGTAGCTGGAAACAAGTTTAATCAAGTGCCACAGCACAGCGTTTGTGTTGTAGGAGTTATAGTTCACATCCTCCTTGCTGTAACCACTTTGTCCATTGTTTCTGACTGAACTTCTGAAGGGACCTCTTTAGTGGTCTCCTTGAATACTTTCTTGCCTAGTGTCAATTAAATTAGGTGTTCACTAGTCATGAGGACATGCAAGGCTAAAGCACAACATACCACTTCGTACCCATTGGAATGGGTATAATTAAAAGACAGTAACAAGTGTCAGAGAGGATGCAGGGAAATTTGGAGCCCCCATGCACTGCTGTTAGAGATGCAAAATGTTACATCCACTTTGGAAAACAATTTCTTAAAATACTAAACGTTAAGTTACTATAGGACTGAGTAATTCCATTCCCAGATAACCCCCCCCAAGAGAAACGAAAGCCTATGTCCACATAAAAAACAAAATTAAATATCATTATCTGTTCATTACAGATCAAAAGAGAGGCTCTGCTTGTTGCAATTATTCAGGGACCTAGGATGAAGAAGTGGCCACCATTTATACCAACAATTGTTAGTTTCTATTCCAGAAGCAAAACATAACTGGCAGATGTTACATCAGCAATTAGGTGATACACATTACTTATGCTCACAGTTTAGTGGCTGAAATTAATCACAAAGCCCTGTCTAATACAAGAACAAGGAAATGCAGTTCTACATGTGCCTGGAAGGTGGAGAGCCAGAAATGGTCAGCAAGCATACTAATAGCTCCTTTGCCTGTGCCCTTTCTGTTTCCTTGGCCTGCTATGATTTTCCTTTATCTCTGTGCAGAGCTGGCTCCTTCTCCTCCTTTAGTTTCCAGAACTTCTCTGAGAGAACTTCTGTGACAAGTGTATCCAACAGCACCTCTAGCTCTTGAACAATCTTTTTGAGTTCTCTATCCCATTCTCCAGTGTGTTATGACTCTGCTCATTTCATGATCTGAAATTGTTTGCTCTATTTCTTTGCTAATTTCCTTACTAACTTTTCCTACTTGAATATAAACTGTAATTTGTATTCTTCTCTGTTTTATTCATTCCTGAATCCTCAGCATTTAGAACAATGCTTAGCAAACTCATAATAGAAAATCAATAAAAATTCATTTAACGAAAGAATGAGCATCCTTTCTTACCTCCCTAGCATTTTTCATGCAATTCCTTTTTCCCCTTCTTTGAAGCAAAACACCATGCATTCACTAACATTCAGAACATCCTTTCTTACCTCCCTAGCATTTTTCATGTGATTCCTTCTTCCCCTTCTTTCAAGCAAAACACTTTGCATTCACTAACATTCAGCTTAATGCCATCTGCTCTGTAAAATCTTCTCCAGACAGAGGTAATGTCTAAGTCAACCACGCTTTTGTAAAATTTTATTTACTCATTTATTGTTGACAATCTGCCTCGTATCTTTGCAGCTATGTTCTTGATTCTCCATTGCTTCCTACCTCATACTTTGAGTTAGATTTATAGAGCCTTTTTAAGACCAAGTATTACAAATACTTTATATCCCAGCGCCAGCCTATTCAATAAATATTTCCCAAATGCCTATATTCCAGGCAGTATTCTAATGCTGTGAATAGAGTAAATGACAGTCTTTACCCTCATGGAGCTTATTTTCTATTGAGGCAGTCAGACCAAGCAACACAAAAACATGACATAATTAAGATGTGATAAATAATTCCTATAAAACCTAAGTAAGATAAGGAGGATAGACAGTGAAGAGAGAGTATTGGTCAGGGAAAGCTCTACTAAGATGTGATATTTAGAGATCTGCATGAAGTATAGATGCAAGCCAGCAAAACACCTGGGAGAAATATGTTACAGGGAGATAAGACAGCAAGCACAAAGGCCGTGAGATGGGAATGAGATGAAAAACGGCCAGTGTAATGTAGGTGGCGTACGACTGGGAGCAAGTGAGATAGCTGTTGGCATCACATTCTGTGCAGGGCCTCTGTAAGCCATGCAATAGTTTTGAGTTTTGTTCTAAGTGTGTTGGAATGTCATTAGTAGATTTTGAACAGGTCAAGACTTTTAAAGCATCCAATCAACCACCACTGATTCTCCTTTGTAGAGAACAGTCTAAGGGGGACAAAACTGGATTCAAGCAAATCAGCTAAGAAGCTATTTGATAAGGCAAGGGAGGAAGGCTTGGATTAGAGTGGTAGTGAAGAAGTATTGGAGAAGTGGCTGGAAGATGAGTGTAGTGTCCATGGAGCCAGTGAAGAAAAAAAATCTCGATAAAGAGGACTATCAAATCAGTCAGTGCTGTGGAAAAGAAGAACAAAAGGATTCTTGATACTTGACACCTGGAGTCATTGGTGAGTTTAATAAGTGTGGTTTCCCTAGAGCGGTGGAGGAAAATGCTTGACTGGAGTGGTTTCAAGAAAAAGTGAAGATGAGGAAGTAGAGACAGAGCCTGAGGGAATATAGATTCTGATGGAATTTTGCTGTCAAAGGGAAACAGATAAATGGAGAGAAAGTGTACAGTGTGCATAACTGATGATTTAGTGAATCCAAATTTAAAAAATACTCAAGGAAGGGACTGGGTTTATTTATAATTACTGGTCACTTACTCTAATCTTAAATGGACCCTTGAGACTGTCTTTCCTCTCTATTCCTTTAACCTGTCTCTATTCCCATGGGTGAGAAAGACCACCCCTATGGATCAGGGACGAAATGGACTCCAAGGAGCAGCCAGAGCACCTTGGTAATGGCAAAGTTCTAGAAGGAAACATAAAGGAGAAACTGTAGCAGCTATGTACTGGGCAAAGTCTCTCTTGTCCTCTCTTTTAGGATCTCTTCCTCTTGTTCTCATCCTTTCTTGGCCATGATACTCTTTTCTCCTATTTTGAGTTTCTGCCCAGTCCTTTAGAATTTCACTTTTCAGAAAGCCAGTTGTCCTGGCCAGAACTCTTAATTGCAAATAAAAAGAGAAAGAGAAATCAAAACAATAAAATTCGAAGCATAAACTAACCATTACTGGTTTAGGTAAAAATGATAAATCGGTATTTTCCTTTTTCTTCCAATATTTTTCACCATCAAAGAAATGACCTTAGAATTCCCTTGTGGCTCAGTGGGTTAAGGATCTGGCATTGTCATTCCTGCACTTCGGGTTGCTGTTGTGTCATGGGTTCAGTCCCTGACCCAGGAACTTGCACATGTCATGGGTATGGCCAAAAAGGGAAAAAAAATAAGATATTAAAAAATAGCATTAAGTTGTGGACCTAAGAGGAAATGCCCCTCCAACTACCTGTTTTTGCTTTTATTTTTTGTAAATGAAGTTTCATTGGATCACAGTTTGCATATTGTCAATGGTCCCTTTCCTGTTCCAACGATAGCATTGATTGGTTGTGAAAGAGAGTGTATGGATGTAAAAGCCTAAAACCTTTGCTCTATGGCCCTTGACAGAAAAAGTTTGCTGACCCACTAGCCTATATTAATTTCCTAAACCGTGCCCTCAGTAACAGTCCATGGCGGGATACAGTGACCACACAGACAGAAAAACTCCAAATTAAAATTAAGCAAATGTCTCAACTGTAGAACCTGAGAGACCCTTAAAATGCCACTATAAATGTGAGTCTCTAAAAGGGGAATAAAATGTGCTTTGCAGGTTTAAGAATGGAATCTTAGAGGAGTTAGGATGCCATTATGGTTCCGATTCCTAAAAATGCCCAAATTCTGACCTGAAAGACACCTCTTCTTTCCATAAGTTCCCTTGACAAGTAGGATCTATAAGGAAAAATGGAGTAAGAACAAAATGCCACTTTATTAATAACTGCTCAAGTTTCCAAAACTCCAATGGAGGGCTGTCCTGTAAATGGCCATAGTGAAACACACGATTTCTAACTTAAGGCACACAAGGGGTTTCCTATCCTCTGCCCAATTTAAATCTTGGATTATTAGCATCTCGTGCCAGGCTCGTGGGTAAAGGAGGATGAAGGGAATGGATAGGAAGCAGTATGCCAGATATTGCTGCAAACAAGATACATTTATCTCTGAGATCAGAGAATTGAAACGTGAGGTCTAGCGACCATGGTGAACCACATGCAGGGAAGAACTCCTGGGGTAAAGGGCTTGTCAGGGCTACACTCAGCAGAGTCCATGGCTTTTCATCAGCTGAATTTTTTTATTTTGTCTTTTAGAGCCATACCAGCAGCATATGGAGGTTCCCAGGCAAGGGGTCCAATTGGAACTATAACCGCCAGCCTATACCAGAGCCAGAGCAGTGCGGGATCTGAGCCATGTCTGCGGCCTACACCACAGCTCACGGCAATGCTGGATCCTAACCCACTGAACGAGGGTTAATGTGCACTAGATAATGTGCAGTTTCAGCCAGGGCTGGGTGCTTTCTTTAGGTGTGAATCCAAGAGTCTATTCCCTGGAGTTTGGCTGCTCAAGTATTGGTTAGCAATACCTGAGCGGCGCTTTCCCAGAAAGGTTGACGAGAGTTCTTCTGGAGGTGTCTTTTCCACTAGACGAAATGTACAGATTGTAAAGAGTGATGGCTCAGGCCTTTGTCTTCTCAGAGTACACTGTGAAAACACTGTTCTTCCAAAATATGCTTATTTTTAATAGAAGGAATTAGTCCTTTGCTTATTGGAGTATCTCTCCTTTTATCAGTTATGGGCCAAAAGAAATAGGAGACAAGTGCATTGGGCATCCTGTGACTATCTCAAAGGGTGAAAGATTATAAATTGCAAAAGGGACGATTCTAAAACTTAGACCAAAGAAAATGTTTTGGCCAAGGTATTTGGAGGGTCACTGCAGATTCTGCCATTAAGTCTTAATAATACCATTTACACATTTAACTAATTGGAACTGTAACCGCCAGCCTATACCAGAGCCACAGCAGCGCGGGATCTGAGAACACTGAGGGTGGTAAATGCCGTGAAAGTTTAAAACCAGCCAAACAGCACACACTTGTCAATGTACCTGACCTGTTAAATGGGTTCCTTGGTCACTGTGAAGTTTGACAGGAGTTTCTCCAGCAGACATAATCTTTCTCAAAAAGGCTTTAGCCACAGAAGAGGAGTAGCCCATCTGTAACGGAAAGCTTTGTGTCAGTGAGAAAACATACAGCCCGTGACTAAAACTTGTTTATATACATTAAAAGGAGGAAGTTGTATGAAATCCATTTGCCAGAACTCAGATGGTTCATCAGGCAGTTTAAAATTTCCAAGAGCAGTATGAACAGGTTTTTCCCTGGGTTGCATTTTGGATAAGTGGAACAAGTGAGGAGGGAATTTTTTGCAGCTTTTTTTTGTTTGCTCACCAGTATTGATTCATGAATGCTACCGTTTTGTTAGTAGACCAGTAAATTAATACATGTATAGTGGTGAGGGGTGGAAATTTTAGAGTTTCCAGCAAGACTGGGTTGCTTTTTGATTTAAACAAGAGACTTCTCTTTTTATAAGAACAACAGTTGTTGAATCTCCAATTTTATTTTTCCTTTTCTGAGGCCAACTGTAGGTTTCTCATAGCAGTTTTTTCTAAATTATCATTTGGGAAAATATCCCTTTGGACCATGACAGAGGTTTGACCTGCCTTTGTGTCCTTTAAGGACAGAATTTCTTCTTTTTCTTCCTTTTTTTTTTTTTTTTTTTTTTTTTTTTTTTTTTTTTTTGTCTTTTGTCATTTTAGGGCTGCACCCTCGGCATGTGAAGTTCCCAGGCTAGGGGTCCAATCGGAGCTACAGCTGCCAGCCTACGCCAGAGCCACAGCAATGCCAGATTCGAGCTGCGTCTGTGACCTACACCACAGCTCACAGCAATGCCAGATCCTTAACCCACTGAGCGATGCCAGGGATTGAACCTGCAAACTCATGGTTCCTAGTCGGATTCGTTTCCACTGTGCCACGACGGGAACGCCAAGGACAAAATTTCTTATAGAAATATCAGCAAGATGATTTCCTTTAACTTCCAGAGTGTCAAGTGTAGACTGTCCCAGAATCTAATAAGAACTAAAGTGGTAGTAAAATTATTGCATCCAATCATTCCTGAAAATAGTGGTCACTTTATGTTTTATTTCTGCTGGAACTAAGGTAGCCATGTTGCTTTCACAATATTCCAAAATTATGAGCTACTCTGAAAATGTATCTACTTATCAGTAAAATATTGGCAGTTTTGCCCTTGGCTGAAGTACAAGTCTGTGTAAGAGTATATAATTCAGCCTGTTGGGCTGAGGGAGCCATAGTTAAAGATGCTGCCTCAACAACATCAAAAGCAGTTGTGATAGCATACTCAGCACATTATTTGCCATTGCCACTTTTAAATAAGAATTATCATTGAATCATGAAACGTAAGTGTTATCCAGCGGAACTTCCTTTCCATCATCATGAGGAGTCAGGAAGTTGTGTGTTATTAACTGACATAAGGATCTTCCTCAGTGATGGAGGGCAAAAGAGTAGCAGGGTTGTGGTTATTACAACATAAGAGTTATGAGAGGAGCAGTTAACAAAAGGATTTCATAGGAGGTGAGGTGGTTGAAAAATGTTGAGAACGATAATTCAGGAGAACTTCTACTGCATGAGGTGCAGAAATTGTTACAGGGAATGAAACAGCAAAATTTTTGGTGCTCTTACCCAAAAGAGCAGTGGCTGTAATGGCTCTCAGGCAATGGGGGTATCCCCATGCCGCAGGATTTGGATGCTGGTTATAACACCCCTGTGGGTCAACATGGGCTCCTGTTTTGGGGTGAGTAAAACCCCTTCCTTTTCATATACGAAAAGGAAAAGGGGAATCTGAGAACTGGGATGCTCAAAGGCAGGCGCGTTTATCAAACATTCCTTTAAGATCTTAGAAGCTGTGCTGTCCTGATTTTCCCATAAAATTAGGTTGGGGTTGTTATTATTTTCTAAAACATACAGAGATTTGGCCATGATAGAGACATTTGCAATCTAATTTCATCAATAACCAACTGTCTAGAGAAAACTTCATGGTTGGTGCTTAGTTTTGGGTTTGGGGATACCCAGGATACCATAAAGCTTTTCTGGATCTAGTTGTGGTCCTTGGTCTTGACCAGATGCCCTAAATATAAAACCTGGATTTGGGCAAACTGCTATTTTTCTTTGCTTACCTTATATTCCTTTAAGACTAAAAGCTTCAGCAAGTAGCTTCTGTCTTCTGTGAAGAGATTTGAGAAGCAGAGCAAAGAAGCAAATCTTTCACATATTGCAACAAAGGAGAGCCCTAGGGAACATGTCATCCAGATCAGCCTTCAGAATTTGTGAGAAATAAAGACTCTCAGTAAAATCCAGAGACATTACTATCCAGGTGAATTGTTTATCTTCCCGGGTGAAGGCGAAAAGTGTTGGCTAGCTTCATCAACTAGAATACTAAAAAATGAGCTATGTATGTCAGTTATAATGAAGAATTTACATCTGATGGCGATGGATATTAGTAACCTGTGAGGGTTAGAGTAAAACAGCGTGTGGAGGGGTTACAGTGCTTGTCGAGTGGAGGTCCTGGACAAATCTCCATCTTCAGCCTTTAGGTTTTCTTGCAGATAAAATGGGAGTGTTGCAGGGGCTAGCACAGGGAATAATGTGAGGCCTTGTGCCTTGTAGTGTTCTGCTATGGGCTTTATACCTTGATGGGCTTTTTTAACTTATAGGGTGCTGATTAATTCTGGAAAGAGACTTTGAGAGATGCATCTGAATCTTGATGGGAGGTGCACTGTGAGTTTTGCTCCACTGGAGCTTTTGCTCATAAGGAGGGTAGCAGCTGACTCATCAGGGACAAATGATGAGTGTTTCCAGAACCAGCTCTGGTGCTATTGGGGGTAGAACAAATAGAAGATGTCAGGGTCATTTAATTCACCTGGTTTGTTACTTTGATGACTACTATCAATTTTTAGAGTGATTTCCTGCTTTTGTGAGAAATTCTAGCATGATATTTCTCTAAGAAGTCTTAGACAAATAAATGGATGGGGTGGTATAACTAAGAAGAAAAAGGTGTATTTCTCTCAGAAGACCTAGAAAAGGGGGAATAGGTTCAGAGACAGAAACCTTTTGGAGTTCATAAAAGTCTCACTGTTTGAACAGTTTGAGTATTCTTAGCAGAGACTGGTTTATATTAGTGGAGCTGAGTGTGGCTCCAGTGGCAATTAGGACTGGAATATATTCTTCAAAATCTGGAAATATGTTTCTTAAGATGAACAGTATGGAGGAATGGGGAGAGCCCCTGTAATTCCTTGGAGCCCCATCATTGGGAATTGAGGGAACTTTGTAAAGGCTAGTTAGAGGGCTGAAGCCACCTGAAGTGCTTAAATTTGTAACAATATCATCACCAAGGTCCTGGCTCTGTGCAATAACGGCAGAAACTAGATGGTTTGTTTTTTGTTTAGGGGTCTTTATTGCTGGAGGGGAAGATTAGGAATGTTGGCTCTCTTCCTTTGTGGTGACTCATCTCTAGTGGAGAAAGCTGGTTTGCCAGACTAACTAAATCTGGAGTGGACATAGTTCCCCATTCCATCCTAGTCCTTTTTACTGGAAGGGGAAGATTTTAGTTCAGTCTATGAATAAGGAAAGAGTTAAAAGCTACCCGGAGTGGAGTCAACATCTGAAGGAAGACTAGACTTTTTTTTTAAATAATCTAAAGTGAATTGTAATAGTCATGAACAGGTTAATCAGATTTTTATGTGCAAATATGAATTTTGTTCCAATGCACAGGCTTTGGAAAAGCCCCAGGAATTGCTCAATGAAGTTGCCTAGTGATTTTCTAAGCCTGAACATATAATCAGTTAGTGGGCTGTTTTCCCAACTGTAATTCTAGAGATCGAATAGGATTTTCCCAATCAGCAGTTTTCCAGTCCAGTGCTGGCCTGGCCTTCCCTGACAAGCATATAAACTAACTGATATAGCATGATAATGTGAAAAAAAAGAGTATATACATGTATGTATAACTGGGTCACCTTGCTGTACAGTAGAAAATTGACAGAACATTGTAAACCAGCTATAATGGAAAAAGCAAAAATCATTGTAAATGAAAAAAAAAAAAAAAAACAGCTGATGTAAGTCAGAGAAACCATGTTGGTAAGTTCAAGTGACTATATTAAATTCCCCAGCCCATCTGTGAGGATCTTTGGTTACTTTGAGAAAAACTTTGCCTGTGGCTCACAGCTCAGCTTTAGTCCAGGATCATAAGAAATTAAGAGTTTAACCTCTGGATACTTAGAAAGCTTAATTTTAAAGGGACAATTTCTGACATGTTCAGAGGACAAGGGAGTGGGGACAGTTCCAGAGGAAAGGGGAAATTCAGAAAGAGAATTAGTATGGGGAAACTGAGGCCTAGGAGAGGCATAGGTCCATAGAGGGAAAGGAAAAGATTGCACCAGGGATGGAGTATGGACTTGAGCCAAAGGAGAGGGACAGGATGGCATTGGAGGCAAGCCTGAGACAAGGAAGCCAAGGAAGAGTAGACTGAGACTTCCAGATCTATTTTATCCTTCTTGAATCATTTGTTTGTCTCAGTTACTCTGAAAATCTTGATTTGCAGGGAGGTATTTTTAGACTTCTGACAGGGTTGGAAAGCCTCAAAATACCAGTTGAAATAGGCATTCCATTTAGTTCTGGAAATTTTTGAGTTACTGTAATTAACTCAGTTTTAAGAAAATTAAGCTTGTGGGTTTTGCAATTTCCCCGTAATGGTCGTGGCTAGTTTAAATTACCTTTGGTCAGGTTGGTCCATTTAGTTAGAACCGCACATGAGGAAAGGATACAATTTTTAAACATGAAACCTGCCAGAATCCTTGCAGAAACTCTCAAAATATTGAGATAACCAACATTCCAGTTCTCAGAGTTTTTTTTTCTCTTGAGTAAAAGAGCAGTTTTCAAAGAGCTCAATTCAAACAGCTTGCAACTCACGCATTCTTCAGCCCTAATACCAGCAAGTTCTAAGGTAACAGTTTAGTCTCAGGCAACTCTTGTTCCAAAGGAATGGGCCAATGGCTAAACTGGCCCAGCTTCATTGAAGCAGCCGTGGTTCCTGAAGGAAAAGCCTGAAGGCATCTCAACCAGCTTCAACTAAACCAGACTCATCTCAAAATCAGACTGAAATGTCAGTTGAGTACTTGCATACAAAAGAAAGCCTTAACCAGAAAGATGAAACCTTAAAGCAGATCCCTAATAAAGCCTGGAGAGCTTCAAAGGCAAAGAGGTGTGAGCTTGGATCCCAAAGGAGGATTTGAGCTTGGATCCCGAAGAAAGGTGTAGCTTTAAACTCTAGGGATCAGCCAGAAAATCAGTGAGCTCAATGGATTCAATCTGGGGTACCACACCTGTTTGCTTACCAGCCGTCAAGCCTTCAGGGGATCATATCTAGTCCCTGTACAGGCCATAAAATGTTGACCTAAAACAAAGAAACTGTCAGATACTTCTCGAGCTAAGACGGGTTTATCCAGCATCAGCAGGGAATTGCAATTCAGGGTCTTCAACCACGGCAAAACCACACGCAAGTCCCCACACAGCACAGGAAGGAGAATGCTTTTACAGAGGAGAAAAGAAAGTAGGGACTGCTATAGTTAACATGGCTTTTCATTTTAACAGTTAACAAGGCTAAGTCCTTGCCTTGTTTTTTTTTTGATTTGAGTAATTTATAGTTTATTTTTTATTTTTTTTTGCATTATAGCTGGTTTACAGATTTCTGTCAGATTTTCCAACTGCACCGCGTGGTGACCTGGTTACATGTACATATATGGATTCGTCACATGTGATTAGATATAGTTCCCCGTGCATTACAGTTGGATCTCCTTGCTTTTCCATCATTAAAGCACTAGTTATCTCCATTCCCTCCCATGCCCCGACCCTCTCCCGCACCTCCTTGGCAACCACAAGTCTGTTCCCCAAGTTCGTGATTTTCTTTTCTGTTGAGATGTTCATTTGTGCAGTGTTTTAGACTCCGGTTGTAAGAGATTTCACTAGCCCTTTTAAGGAGAAGGCTTTAGAACCTTTCTTCCTTTGGGGTTCATTGCAGCACATGAGAGCTCCCCCTTCTGGTATCCCAACTCTACTTAAGATTTCTATTAATTTTTTACAGGGTTTTTTTTCGTGTTAGGATCAGCTGGGGTGTTTTCACAAAGGAAAAAATATTTGGAAAGGTTTTTAGGGTAGACCCCAGAAAGTTCAAAATCCAGTCCTCTGCATTATTTGAATACACTTTCAGGAGAGTCGTAGCATCTTTTCTGGAAATCGCTAAGAACGTTAAGGATAGTATAAGTGACAGAGATCTTGAATGGTTTGCAGACAGTTCACAAGAGAAATTAAGACTTACTGGAATAAGTAAATGGAGCTGTCTGCAAGGAAAATGAGCTTTCTTGGTAGGTGGCAAACATATAACTAAGAATGTACAAGCATATGATAAATTGTAGAGGGAATTAAAATATCTCAACTGTTCTAGGATTCTAAATTTTTAAGTTCTTAGTTTTAAAGTGCTAACCCGCGCTTAGATTTTGAGTCTGATATATAATCATTGCATACCATTTGGTTTTGCTATTTTTCAAAGTCAATGCCAATTTTACATTTTATGTCTATAAAAATAATGTATATGTCCACTTGGGGGTAGTAAAGTATTTTTTTTTTTTTAATATCTCCAGGGAGTTTTCAGTATTTCTTCTGCAAATGCATTAGATGTGAGTGAAAATAGTATCAATTAGATGTGTTCTTTCTTTTATTTTGTGAGCTTCTTCTAGTGCATAAATAAACACAAAAGGAACTGTGGGCAAACATAGATTTCATTTCCTTTCTTTGTCTTTCCTATAATGCCCAGAGGTTTAAAAACCTACAAATTAAAATTTTATCAGCCAAAAATATGCCCAGAAGCTGAATGGTATTTGAGTTAATTCTATTATGGTGGTCTCACTATTGGTTTCATTATATTCAATTAAATTCAATTCAATAAGATGGTCTCAAGATGGTTTGAAAATTCCCGAGTTGTAAAGATAAGCTAACACTTAAATTATTCTCCTCCTCTTAAACTATTTCAGGATTTCTATTTAACTATTTATTACTATAATAACATAAATTACTACAGAACTGTGTGGCTTAAAATAATAATGGATGCAGCTCAGCTGGGCACCCCTGGCTCAGGATTTGATAGGAAGCCATAGTTAAGGTGTCCACAGACCTGTCTTCATTTCAGGGCTTGACTGGGAGAGAATCTGCTTGTAATAGCCCTGGCAGCCGGCTTCTCCAGAGAAAGCTAGCTTAGGGAGAAGGAGAACATGTCAGGAGAGAAGCCGGAGTCTTTCTGTAACCTAACCTCAGAAGTGACATTCTTTCCTATTCCATTAGTTAGAAGCAAGTCAGTAAAAGTCCCACCCACACTCAAGGGGAGGGGGTTACATAGATTCCAGGAATGGGGATCCTTCTAAGGGTCCATTTTATAAACTGCCCAGCATGGAGAAAGATTCTGCAACTGCGTGATTTTAAATCGTTTCTCTTTTGAAAAGTTAAAAAAAAAGCATGCTATACTTAATCAGATTTCCATTGGATGAGTGGAGTAACCAGAACTTGTCTTGCCGTGGTGTCAGTAGACACAAGCTCTGGTCCTTTCTCTGTGCTGACCAGCTGCAGCATGCAGACACTTAAGTCCCGAATCTTGGTTTCCTTGTCATCCGAGAGAGGCAGTTTGATTATACTCTTTAATATCCCTTCTAGTTTGGATGTTCTTTCCCAACAAACAAAACTCTTTTTGAAGGGGGGCCAACTCTTTTTGCATTAGACAAGAGTTTCTCAGCCTCAAACTGTTGACATTTAGGCCTGATGATTCTTTGTTGCTGTGGGAGGGGGATGCTGTCTTGGACACTGCAGGATGTTGAGCAGCATTCCTGGCCTCCACTCACTAGATTTCAGGAGCTACCTGTTATTTGTGACACTAAAAATGTCTCTGGACATGGAGGACCCAGATCTAGGCAGGGCTGTAACTAAATCTAACATGCAAAAAAAAAAAAAAAACCCTTTCCCTTTCTGTAATATTTTAATTTTTTTTCCATTAAGAAAAAGGATCTGTAAATTAATTAATACTTGAGTGTGAATAAATTACAAGTATTTGTAATTTAAAGGAGCAGGGATCTTTTGAGATAGAAATTCAAGGCCTAGAGATGAGAGGGTGTTTCTAGTGACTACCAGGGGGTGGGGCGGAGGTGGGACACTATTCAAACTGTATTCTGGGTGTTTTCAGGAAAGTATTGGTGGGTGATATTAACATTTGAATTAGTTTCCTGAGTAAGCAAATTGTCCCCTCTAATGTGAATGGGCCTCGTTCAATCAAATTAAAACCTGAATAGAACAAAAATGCTGAGTAAGAGGGAAGTTGTCTGAAGGAGCTGGTCCACTGGTCTTTCCTTGCCTTTGGGCCAGAGTCTCCTGGTTCTCAGACCCAGGCTCTGTGATTACACAACCAGTGCTCTGGGTCTCCAGATTGTTTATTACAGATGTTGAGTCTCTTCAGCCTTCATAATCACATGAACCTCCTTGTGATAAATCACTCCCTGTCTTTCTTGCTCTTTCTTTCCCTCCCTCCCTCCCTTCCTTTCTTCCTTCCTTCCGTCCTTCCTTCCTTCCTTCCTTCCTTCCCTCCCTCCCTCCCTCCTTTCTGGCATGGATAGGAGAATTTCACGAGTCACAACTTTTCTAAGCATCGTATTCTAGGGCTGAGCACTCTTCCACCCCAGGGCCTTCCCATGGTCATTTTCAACTCCTAAAAACCATTGACAAGGAGTTCTCCTTGGCCAAACATTTGTTAGGCTCCTTTGAGCTCTCTTTTTGATGAAGCCTCTTCTTGGACCCCATCTTTGTCAGAGTCTAGTTGTAATAAAGAATCCTGCTAAGTCAGTTTATCCTTCTTACCATTGATATCCAATGAAGCTCTTTCCCTTTGCTGCTTATCTAATCAAGCTCCCCTACCCCTCCCCAACCCTTGATACCCAACCATGTTCCTCTTAGTAATTTTTTGTTTGGTTTTGTTTTGTTTTTAGGGCTGTATCTGCAGCATATGGAAGGCTAGGGGTAGAATCAGAGCTGTAGCTGCTGGCCTACACCACAGACATAGCAACGCATGATCCGAGCCACGTCTGCAACCTACACCACAGCTCACAGCAATGCCGGATCCTTATTCCACTAAGCAAGGCCAAGGATAGAACCTGCGTCCTCATCCTCAAGGATACTGGTTGAGTTCATTAGCCACTGAGCCACGATGGGAACTCCCCTCTTAGTAATTTTAAATCTGCTTCCTCATCCTTACCATTGTCCATAAGTCTGGACATGGTCCTCTTGTAGTTGACCTGAGTTCAGTCTCTCCTCTCCACGGCAATAGCCTCTATACCTTATACAGTAGTATTGAAAAAAATCTTCCTTGCCCTTTTAAATGAACACCTGGTGCAATTTTTGCTTTATTTTAACACAGTGCAATGATAACTGCAGTAAATAAAAAAAAATCACAGGGGATGGATTAAATCTAGATGCTTAGACATTTCTTCAGTTTACGGCCAAGTGTGATTTAGATTCTTTTTTTTTTTTTTTTCCAACTCTTAACATGAACCATGTAACAATCACCTAGGCATGTTTTAAAGCTACAGACTTCTGTAAGAATAGGTCTGTAATAGAGAATACAAACTAATTTTATGGCTAATCAAGTAGACATAAACCTATTGGTGAAATCCTCTTTAAATGGGGTCCAAATATTCATACCTAGAGCTGGGGGTCTAGACTTCAACAATTATTAGCGGTGTGACCTTTGTCATGTCACTTAACTACTCTATTTCAATGTGTTTTTCTTCTGTGACATGAAGATTGTAATTGCGCTCATTTCTCAGGATTGTTGGGAAAGTTAAGTCAGATGATAAATATAAAGGTAGGAAATCTCAATAAATATGGATACATGAAAGAAACAGTAGGTTAGATAATCTTGAAGCTCCATTTTCTAAATTTCTCTAATTTTCATTAAGTTACATAGGAGTTTGAAACAGGCTACATGTCTCCATTCAGCCAGGGCCAAAGTTAAGAATACATAGTGATAACATGAATGTAAAGTTCTGTTCAGTCAGTAAACTTGAGTAACCATGGATTCTATAGATGAGGATAAGGAGTTGCTTGTTACTCATTTTCTGCATTTTTAGATCTAGCATAATGTCTGCCACTTGATATGTATTTAGTTACTTACCTGGTGGGGACATTGAATAGAGTATCGATGTAGAACATTTAGTAACAGTTTCCAGGTCACTACTTGTATGAATGGCAGTTTAGTTATCCTTGTCAAGCCTCAGTTACCTCATCTGTCAAGTGGGGATTGTTGCAAGATATACTTGATGAAGATATAAAGCATGTAGCCCTGTACCTGCCCCCTAGTAAGCGTTCAGTAAAGTAGCCATACGTGATGTAAATTTGATATTGAGGTTCAGGGATGCAGCTAAACATCTTTTTCTAACACGTACCAGAAATAGTGTAACAATGAATCCCCCAGTGTCTTGCCTCCTTATGTTTCATCTCTGAGCTTAGTGTTTATGCTAGAATGATCACATTAGTTGGATCCTTAGCCTTGTCTTCTAATTCTGAAAGCCAAAAACCAGACATTTAATTCCCCAGATCAAGACTGGCCGAAAGGCCTTCAGAAATAATTAATATGCCTGTCCATTTTTAGCAGCCTGGGTACCTTGTGGTTTTTCTGACTGCCCTATCATAATATTGATTAATCTTTCATGTAACAGAGAAACAATCTCTAATGCATATTTGTGCCTTCATTAGTAATGAAATCTTAACAGTTGGTGATAGAATCTTGGGCAGCTTTGTTTATCTGGAAACGACTGCAGAAAAAAAAAAAAGACTGACACATTTCTTGGTGTAGAGCTCATTTAAATCATTGTACATGTGAATACGGCCAATGAGAGGAAGAGTATCTAAAAACTGTAAATGAAAAGATGTTAAAAAATATGTCTTCATGAAACAAATCCCCCCATTCCTGTTGTCATTTTCTGACACATATTCTGGCATGTCCTAGGTGTCCAATACTGTCCTAAGAGTGTTACAAATAGTATATTAACTTATTTAATTCTCGTGTCACCACTCGGATATATGTCCATTTTATAGGCATAGAAACTGGGCCACAGAGAGATTAGGTAACCTGCCCAAGGTCACACAGCTAATCGTGTTACCCCCAGGATTTGAACTCAGGCATCTGGAACCAGTGTTGATGCTCTTGACTTCGGTGTTTGCTTTCCCATCTGCTTTAATGACTTAGTCAAAGTCATAAAGAGTAATCTTTTGAGATACTAAACTGAGAAGACTTTTTAAAGATGTCGTTGAAATAGTTTGTCCATTTTCCTAAGTGTCAAGTGAGGTTAAATTGTACTTTGTCAACCATAAAGGGGAAACAATAGCAACACCTTCCTCTTAGTAAAGCTGTGAGAATTTACTGAGCTAAGAGTATAAATGAATGTTACATAGTAAAACTTAATTTCAGTTTCTATTGTTAAAGAATTGGTAATAAAGTTAGAATCAATATTAAAATTTTCAGAGTTCCCGTTGCGACTCAGCAGTAATGAACCCAACTAGTATCCATGGGGATGTGGGTTCAATCCCGGCCTTGCTCAGTGAGTTAAGGATCCAGTGTTTCCATGAGAGGTGTAGGTCGCAGATGTGGCTCAGATCCTGCATAGCTATAGCTGTGGTGTAGGCCAGGCACTGCACCTCTGATTTGACCCCTCTCCTGGGAACTTCCATATGCCACAAGTGTGGCCCTAAAAAAGACAAAAAAAAAAAAATCAAATTTTCAGTGTTTACAGAGAGGTCTGAAATTATGATATTCCTTTTGTTGGTATAATATTCAAATAGGCAAGTTTTACCCAAGCTTGATTAAGACCTGTTTTCAAAACATATATTTAGTAACAAAACACTTATCTATGCATTAATATGGGCTTTTTAACATACAAGTAATTTCATGTTTTGGAAAGGAATGAAGTGCTTTTCTTTTTAATTAAAAAAAAATAAGCTCAGTGAACCATACTAGCCTATTGAATTCTGGTATATATTTTCACAATGTACGTATTTCACTGGCAGTAGTATAAATTTGGTATAGCCAACAATTTCTAAGCCATGTTAGATGAAAACTTTCAAACACTGACATTACCTAGAAAAGCTTTCCAAAATATAACATATATGTATATCTAATGCAGAATTCATATGTGAGTTTATGGTTTAAAGGGATGAAAAAAAAAAGGGGGACTTAACTGCTCTTTTGGCACAGCAGGTTAAAGATCTGGGATTGTCATGGCAGTGGCTCAAGTTGCTGTTGTGGTGTGGGTTTGACCCTTGGCCTGGAAACTTTGGCCGCAGGCACAACAAAAAAAGAGAGAGAAAGTAGATTATTTAAATGAACTGAACCTTTGCTTGGCTTTCCTAAACCTATATAACCTCAAACTTCTTGAAAATGTTTATATTGTACATTTCCAGATATTTAAAAGATGATGTCTCCAGCCATGTAGAGAGGATGTGAAAATGTTGCATCATTTTTCAGTGACTCCTGTGGGATATTTAAAAACAGATGTATAGGGAAGATGGGTAGATCTGTTGCTATTTTCTGCATGAGAATTAATGGACAATAGCAAGAGTAATTTTTCTATCCTAGGTTAATTATAAAATGCTGATGAGGCTTTCATATCATAATTAGTATGCTTTAGCTTATTTGATCTCATACCTCTGGGTCAAAATCTGGTCCAGTGATTACTTTTTTCAGTAAGTTTTAAGTGGTCTGTAGTTACAATGGTGCTGTTGGAATCTAGTCTACAAACAAATCACATGTATTCCAGCAAGATGGCAGATGGCCAGCATATTGATGGTGTTGTGTGGATAAGCCAGCTCTCTGATGTGCAGTATTTACCAGTTTCTGTGGTATAAGTATTTCCACTGTGGCTGATTTCAAGATAACAATTGTTTGACAGCAGTGTCTCAAAATTCCTAAATAAGTAACAATAAACTTTTGCAAGCCAGCAAGGGCCAGCAATAGCACACTACTAAATAATTCTTATACGTACTTGACTATTATGTTGAAATAAAGAAGTTTTTAATGATCCTGCAGTGAGCCTCCATTCAGCTACAACTCATTCATTAAGAGAGTATCTTTATGTAAGACTGTTTAAGGGCCCCTTAGAATAGTGATTATAATTAAGTGATAGACTACTTTGAAGAGTTAATCAAAGCTATAAACCTTTTCTACAAGAAAAAGAAATGTACATGCTAAGAATTATGAATACAGTTTCTTGTACCTCCTGAACTTTGTCCACGGGTCTCAGATGCATAATCTTTATTATCTCTTTGGGCCCAGACAAACTAATTTGGCAAGTAACATTTTGAATTCTTTGCTTCAGATCAGTGTTTATGAATTACTAAAGAGATCAAAAGCAACTATTTCATTGTGTAAGAGTTAAATTACAAATAATTTATTAATCATGTTTACTATATGGACTCTTCTATCATTATTCTAAAATTCAAGGGTCAGAAAGAATTCAGGAGATCATGAGGTCCGCTATTGAGTAATGCATATATATATATATATATATATATATATATATATATATATATATATATTTATACACACACACATATATATGCATGTATATACATATATTTAGACAAAACCTTAGTACTCTTTTTTCCTGCTCTTTTTTTTTTGCTTTTTAGGTCCACACTTGTGGCATATGAAGGTTCCCAGGCTAGGGGTCGAATCGGAGCTGTAGCTGCTAGACTATGCCAGACTGTGCCAGATCCGAGCTGTGTCTGTGACCTACACCACAGCTCATAGCAATGCCAGATCCTTAGCCCACTGAGGAAGGCCAGGGATCGAACCTGCCCCCTCATGGTTCCTAGTTGGATCTGTTTCCGCTGCACCACAACGGGAACTCCCTCTTCCTCCTTTTTAGTGCTAGGCTTAATTAAACCTTTTGTTCTCTAATGTGGTCAGAAATACTTTATATATATATAAAGTATATATATATACTGGATTGGATTGGATTTTTGTGGCACACTTCACAAATTTAAACAATTTTGTAATTATTTTCAAAAATAATAATTTCTTTTACTAGATATATATTTTAAAGGCCAGGTGATACCACAGTGTACATTACATAATGGGTACTGAAGATATGTTGAATGAAAGAATTAAATGGTAATTTTTATATATTCATTTTTAAGAGAAAAAAGGTAAATGAAGAGAAAACAAAAAAGAGACTAAAGTTTTAATCAAATAACCAAATTACTAGCTTCAATTTTAGTATTACTTCATTTTCTATCCATCTACCTACAGCAGAAACATTTTTAGTCCAGGTCATTGGGAGTTGATGTTAAACATAACAATCATACTAGACCTTCATTCAAAAGGCAAGAAGGGAACATTTCCCCTCATATGTGAGATTTTGTTTTGCTGAGTCTTTTCAACTGAATCCTCAAATGACTAGAGAATTATGCTCACCAAGATAAACCACCACTAAGAATTCAAAATCATTAAAGCTGGCTTATAATTGGCTAAGAGATTTAAAAATGTATTGAATCACTTAGAAGATGGGAACAGTTAGGTAATGATGTCAGAGACCAGTACTCACATCTATAAAAGTGGTTATTTAAATTTGAAGAAAATCCATAGATTAAATGCTAGAACTTGCATGTTTTAGTATCAGGAAAGCCTGGGGCTGGGAAGGGCTTTCTCACACCACCTGCATAGCAGGCATGATGTTATAATCACGGCTGATTAAACGACAGACTGAAGGTCATACGTCCCTGTCAGAAACCAAAGCTTAGTTTTTTGCTCTCATTTGGAGCCGTTTGGCTCAGTACATTGGAATGTGAAGTCCATTCAGTTACCATATGTTTATTGAACATCTAGCATTGTGGTTAATATATTCTTAGGATTCCAGTAACAGCAAAAAGGAACACAGGATACTTTGTGCCCTTGACAAATTTACATTCTAGCAAAGCAAGAATATAAACCATGGAAACAGCATAGTGAAGAAAGCTTAAGAGACATAAGCTGATGGGAAAGTCAAATACCACTCCTATTTGAATAAATCAAGCAAGGCTTCACGGAGGAGGTGCCACACTGAGATGGACGTTGACAAATGTGTAGGATAGCTGTGGAAGGAGATCAGAGCTGTAGAGGGCATTCTCTAAGCAAATATATGCAGCTGGGGAAACTGGGTGGTTTTCACAAGAGAGAATATTCAATTTGAGTAGGATCTATATTATATGTGATTATACAGTGGAAGATAATTCTGGAAAGCAGATTTTTACCCATATTATAGGAGCGACGAGTGCTATAAGGGTAACAAAGGGTTGAGTAGGGGGAAGTCCTGGGTTTGAAACCAGTAGTTACCTTTTGACTTGTCTTTGCTCCAGAACAGAAGATAAACCTCTGCCTGTTTATGATATTAGGTCATTAGAAATCCAAGTCTAGACCAAATTATAAAAACAACTAAGTTTGTGTTTGGCTTGGTTTGACTCTTTGGACCTTCCACCACAGTCTTCTCCATCTTCTCATTCTTTTCTAAGTGCAACTTGTATCTGATTCCATTCTTGGTGAAGCATGGTTGATAATGACTTGGGGTTTAGAATGGTAGGAATAATAGTTCTAAGGAGCAGTCCTATGTTACCATGAGGCCTCTTAAAATCAAAAGCTTCAGGACTCCAAATAATCACATTATATTGACACAATATGAGGCAGCTGGCTGAGTAGTTGACTGTGAAAGAGCACCTGCAAGAGCCCCTCAAATCATATAAAGTAGAAGAGTGTCTCCGTGCCTCCCTCTGTGTTGCACAGGGACCACTGGTTATGACAGTCTAGCTAAGAATGTGGATAACCAGGACAAACCATTCCCAGTGGTGGAAATGATTCAAAGTACAGGTGCCATGCTTTGATAGTCATGGTTTTTTTTGTTTGTTTATTTTTCATAAATGAGTGAAGGGGCATGTGACAGGTAAGAGTGGAAGATAACTAAAACTCAGGAGGTTCTGGGTTTTAGATCCAGGTTTAAGTAGCAATTTTCACACTTATTAAAAAACCTAGAAGTGGGTATATAAGTTCTACAAGTCACTTTCCTGCCTTCATATCACATAAATAGGCGTAAATTATGAGATATCCCTCCCTGGAGTGTGGACCCATAGGGGAATGTCAACTCTTTGAGAGTTCCTTTCTCGGTGCCTTTCTAGTGCAGAGGGCTGTGTGGAGGTGAGAGCTGCAGGTGGATGGCCGACAAGGGAACTGGGGACCCACATCTTCAGTGAGCTCCACAAGGTGACATTCTGTCAGAAAGATGTTCCGCTGTGCAGATGGCCCCTGTGGGTTGTTCTGGGAGTGCCGCCATTTGCAGGAAGGCGAGATCACCATCCGGAAAGCTGCTCGGAAGCGGCGAGAGAATAGGTTGTAGATGATGGGGTTGACAGCTGAGCTCAGGTAGAAGAAGACACCTAGAAATGCCCAGGAGGAGAAACTGAGTGAGAGGCATAACCGAGAGAAGCATAACTACTTAACACACGTTTCAAATTCCTTTGATTGCCTCTTTTGAAAGTGATGATATATATGAGTCTATTTGAGAATACAAAGTGCTCTGAACACATCCACCACCTGTGTACTGAGGAATCAAACCCAGAAAGGTTAAAGCTGGCATGGAATATCTCAGATATGCCGTGACTTCCTTTTATGCTCACTTGTTTAATTAAAGAATGTGTTCTCATAGCATTAACAGTAGATGCTTAACTATCATTGTGGGTTTCCTTACATCTGTAATTTGAAACTGCAACTAATGGCAATCAAGGCATGGTCTCTGCTGAGACTCCTTATAAGGGAAATATCTATTCCAAGAAATATTCCCGATATCCTTTCCATACCTAGTCTTTCCTCTCAACGGCTCTCTTCCCACCTTGTTCCCAATGGTATTGAATATTTGTATTTTGCCATTTGTTTTCTCCACCAAATGCCTTGCACAGTGCCATTTTCTTCATTGGTATACACCTTTCTTTTATCACCATATCCTATTTTATTTCCATGAGGCTAAAGTGAACCCAAGGTTGAGAACCAGAGGACTTAGTTTCTGATCTTGGCCTCGCCTATTCTGTGACCCTAGAAAGAACTGGCACTTCAACTTATTTTTCTCTGTAAAATGGGCACGAAAACACCATTTTAATCCACCTCCCTGGATTATTGTGAGGTTAATGTTGAGATAATACCCACAGAAAGGGCCGAGGATAACTAAGAACATAAAACAAGTGATAGGCACTGTCTTCGATATGTTCATTGTTCTCATTTATATAGAAGAGGGTTGGGCAGGGAGAAATAAAGCAAAGGGATATTTCTATAGACTGTTAATTCGTTCAGTAATTCATTTGAGGCACACTGGAAAGTAGTGGATGAAGACTTTGTTCTCCACGGACTTGGAATAGTATTATAGAGACAAGATATATGCCTAACTTCAGTGATTAAGAACAGGGTAATACCAAATGATACCTGTTAAGAGAGCAAAATATGTGATACCAACAGCCATGCTCTGGAAATTCACATAAAAACACAAGAATTATGATGGTCATGATAAATTCAATGGGAGTTATTAGATTCTGGCCAGACCCTGAAGAGGGTAGAAGATACTGGGGAAGAGAGGAGAGAATATTGCAGGTGGAAGGCAGAGCATATGCAAATGTGCCGAGGTAGGAATATTTATTGTGCAAGGATAGTTAATGCATAATGTGCAGAAATTCATAATTTACCAGTTTGACAAGTATATGTTTTTTGAATGAAAATACTATAACCTGAGGGTCAAAAGGCAAGTAGGGGACATTTTAGGGGTCGTATTTAAGCGGTGGTAGATATCATCTGCCTAGCAAGGTTGACAAAGGAGAAGTTACATCTTACTAGAAAAATGTTATTGTAAATGCTGTAACTTGGGAATCTCAAAATGGTTGCCTTGCTGTCTCTGGAAAAGTACTGTCAGTTAGCCAAGCCTTAGGATCTTGTGTATTTCCTAATTTATTTAAATACTCCCATTTTTCTCAGACTAACCACAGAGATAAAAGCTATAAACTTTTTTGAGTTTTTGTCCAGAATAATAAATAGTTTAACATGGAGGAAAGTCCTCATATCCAGGTATAAGGGGCACACAAGTCCTGCTGAGTACCAAAAAAAAAGATGGTCATAGAAAACAGATAATATATGGTAATCAATATGCAAATGAATACTGTTGTTTTTGCTCTGTGCACATGTGTAGCTTATCTTGCACAGACTGATCTTTTCTCTCTAGTGATATATTTTGATAACCTAAACAGCCCATAGGACCAGCCAGTTCTATGGCAGAGGAAGAGAGACAGAAGTGGTCTGACCGAGAAAGAGCGACTCAGGTGGCCATTCTTTGCTCCATTTTAGGGGAAAGAACTTTGAACCTGAAGTTAGCTAGCTCAGGCCTGAACATTGTCTTTGCTATTTGCCAACTGAGTGTTTTTGGACAAGTCAATTCACCTTTGTGGAACTGTGATTTTTAACCATAAAATGTTGATGATACCTACTTACAAACTTGTGATGGTTATAGAAAGATAACCTATAGCATTTTACAGCTTAAAAAGCTTTTTAATAGATATTATTGTATTTGCTTCTCATTATTAGCCCATGGTGTGTACGGAGCAGGCATTGCTGTCATTTTACAGCTGAGGGCACTTGGTCAGGAAGGCAGCCGTATTTGCATATCACTCAGAAAATTAAGGGCAGAATGGAGATGCAAATCTAGGTGCTCTGATGTAGCGGTCTTTCCACCAGTCTCCACCCTCTTCTGTGGTGTCCTTAGCCACCTGCATTAAAGTAGCCTAAAAGCAGACCTTGATGCCCCATGAATACCTTTTGGCTGGCTTTCATGAGGCTCTCACACTTGCTGAAGACAGTATGAGACTTTAGGGACATGGATCTTTAATAAGAGAACCAATTAAATCATGTGGTCACTGGAAGGAAAACCAAAGGAGTCATTCCTTAGACCATTTTCACCATGCTTAAAGTCGAGGTCTTTCATAAAGTAGTATCTAAAATAGTGATATGGTGTATATCTTTCGAACCAGTAACATACCTAATTAGTATTGAAATAAAATAAAAATCAAGGGTCTTCATTTTGGCAAGTCCCCATGACAAACAGATAGAACCTGCTGTGCGAAGCAAGATGAAGAAGCTGTAGACAAAGTGGACACTTGTGATACAACCAAACAAGCTAAACTTTTACCTGATATCACATGGATGAGATTGAACACAACAGCCAGGGATTCGGTCCACTCCTTCACAAAGCTGAAGAACAGCCGATCGACATGGAACGGGGCCCAACAGATAGCAAATACTAAAACCAAGACATCTGGAAAAGGATGATGAATGGGAGAGCAAAAGGCAGTCAAAGCAAGACTAGGTATACAGTCCATCTAGTGTTTTCCCCTTCATCTTTGTTAAGTCAAAATTGTTAAATGCCAACTAGATCTTAAAGAGCCTCTACGTAGAATAAGTAAAAATAAGAATGAAGTTTTAGGATATAGAATCATTTTTCCATAGGATTGCACAAGATTTCTTATATGATGTAAGTTTCCCTTAGAATATTTAAAATAGTGTTGAACATATTCCAAGTACTGAAAACGTTCCATTGTGGAGAACAAATCACGTTGCACGTAGACTATTGGAACCACATAAACTGGCTCTATAAATAAAATAATTGAGTTCACACAATTTATAATTCTTTAAAGTTATAGATTAATAACAAACTATGAACTATAGTATGAATTTATCTTCTCATTTAAGGGAAAAAAACAGAGCTTCTATGATTTTAATCATTTAAAATTCTGTAAAGGATCAAGGGAAAGAGAGCAAGATCAAATAACCATGAGCATCATACTGTTTTACAAGTGTCTTTAGATTGGGGAGGGGATGTGTCTATTGTAAGTAGCCAGAATACGATATTCCTTTCAGTTTCTTTATGTTTATTTTGACCTGTTATTTTGAAATAATCACAGATTTGCAGGAACTTGCACCTTTCAGTTTCTTACTTTCAGCACCTGAGACAGAGTTGGTGCTGCCATAGTTTCTCTATGGGGCATTTCATCTCCACAAATATGAATATGTATGTTTTTTTCATTCCTGAAGTTAAGTTGTAAAATACTTTCCTTTCCCGAGACATAGGGCTTGAGATTTGCCTCAGAATAATCCTGTAGGGGCTAAGGGAGAGACAGGGATATAGATGAAACACGATCAGTTATGACCTGATAACTTTTGAAACTGGGTGATGGGTACTTTTGTGTTAATTTTACAGTACTCTGTACTCGAGAGTAATTTGATGTTTTCTGTAGTAAATAGTACATATATTTCATGTACATTAACCATATTCAGCTTAAGCTGTCTTCTTGCGTGATGTGATTTCAGGCATATTTGGAAGATTCTTCTGAATTTACACACCAAAAAAAAGACCCTAATCGGCTCAATACTACCTACAATTTCCATTAGATAAAAAAAAATTCCTGTTAAAATTAAAACCCCTGTCCCCAAAGGCAAATACTTTGCAGTATATTTATTATTGTGATTTTAATTTTTGTGTACTTCGAGTCTTTTTTTTAAGAGATTATAATCAAGGAGAAAGGGGGAGAAATAGTGAAGACCCTAGATTTCTTAGTAGGGAAAGTCTGTTGCTAAGAGGGGCTAAGAAATTTCCCAGAAGATGACTAGGAGAGTCGAAAAGATAAACTTCAGTGACTTCAGTTTTTGTTGTTTGTAGACACCATATAATTACAATATTTCATATGCTCATTAGCATGGAGGATATGTTTGTTCCAAACCTCAAGTTTCTCTCATTGCTCAGTATCTCATTAAACCTGTGCTGGATCATGTGTTTTTATAATATTCTTTTGGGAGTGTGTGGTACAGTGCCTGGATATTTTTAAAACATCTTACCTATACAAAAGAATGTTTTATGTAAAACCACACAATATCATAGGTGGAACGACTCCTGAGAAGTTTTCTTAGCCAGATGTTCTCAGTCTGGAGTTAAAAGATCCCATGGGACCCAAGCTTTTGTACCAGGGGATTCATGGGGCTCTGAAACAGATTGTAAACCATTTGATGTATGTGCATTTGTACATTTTCTGAGTGGAGAATTCAAGGTTTTCATAGTAATTTTGAAGAAGCCCATAATGCAAAATAGGTTAAAAACCACCTGCTCATTTTAGAGGAGGAAAAAAGATAATCAAAGACTCAGAGAGTGAATGTGATTTACCAGACACAGTACAGAGTATATTACAATGTATGCAATTTAGTGTGTGTTTTTGAAGTTTAAAAACTGAAATAGAAATTGACAAGTCTTAAAAGCTTGATTAAGCCAAGGAAAACCAGAGCATGATATTATATTTGAGGAGAATTTTGATTCCGATCCCAGAAGAACTTGATCAGTATCAAATGCAACTCCTTTGCTTTAGCAAACAAACAAGAAAAAAAAAAATGGAGAACTCACACATCATTTTAGAGACGGATCTTCTGGATGATCTTTGAATATCTGCAGTTGCTTTATCTGCCTCAGGAGGTTGGTCTTTCTTCAGCTGCAAGGGAAGTGAAAAAGGTATTAAGAAAGGGACACATTTTTTTTCTCCTGTTAAGATCTGAGAAGTGTGACTCTAAGACTCATTTTACATATAAAAAACTAGACTTAAATAAATGTAAGAATTTGGAGTTCCTATTGTGGCTTAGCAAATTGAGTCCCCCTAGTATCCTTGAGGAGGTGGGTTTGATCCCTGGCCTTGCTCAGGGGGTTAAGGATATGATGTTGCCATGAACTGCTGGTATAGGCCAGCAGCTGCAGCTCAGATTCAACCCCTAGCCTGCGGACTTCCATATGCCTCAGGTGTAGCCCTGAAAAAAAGAAAAAAGGAAAAAAAAGAATTTGTAAAATGTTTAACAAGTTGGAAGTGGATTTGGATCCAGGTCACCTAAATTAACTGGTTAGGTAGTTGTGGACAAGTTGCAAGTAACCATTTATCATATTCTATTCTGTAGAACCCTAATTCTGTAGTATATTAATAGATAATACATGAAAAATGAGAAATGCTGAAGTAAAACATTTTATATAGGCTTTTTCATTCATTCAGTAAATATTAGATATTTATTAGACTGGTATCTCTCTGCTATGTGGTGGGTGGGTAAATAGAAAGCAAAAACTGGTACTATTTCGACTTCCTGAAGTTTATAGTCTTTATGTGTTTCTTTTCAGAGCTATAAAATGCTAATGGAAATTACAGATCTCCCTGGGGCACTGTGTATTATTACCTTTCCTTCACCTCCATCTTCCACATCCCACATATCCCACCCCAGTCTCAAAGCGGGTAGTGCCTCTTTGACTAAACAACACCCTTCCCAACCTTTTTCAGGGGAAGACCTCAGCCCATCTTAAGAAACACAACTCGGGAAACCCCGCTTTACAAATATTACCCCTAAGAATACATATGTTTCTGAGTTGAGATGTTAAAATATACTCTTCCTTGTTGGAAGATAATCCTTAAAGCATCATCAGAAAAGTTCAAATATCATTATTTCCTGTACCTGCAGTCTCTCTTGTCAGATTCAAATCCCACCTACTCAGTGCTGGAAGGCCTTTGTGGCCGCCGTATATATCCCCCTTTCTTCTCCTTCCTCAGAACTTTCATAGCATTGAAGAGCTACATCAGTCATCAAATGGTGGAATTTCTTTCTTTCTTTCTTGCCACACCCATGGCACATGGAGGTTGCTAGGGGTCGAATTGGAGCTCCAACTGCCGGCCTACACCACAGCCACAGCAACCTCAGATCCAAGCCGCGTCTGCGACCTACACCACAGCTCATGGCAACGCTGGATCCTTAACCCACTAAGCGAGGCCAGGGATCCAACCTGAAACCTCATGGTTCCTAGTCGGATTTGTTTCTGTTGCTCCATCACGGGAACTCTGAATGGTGGAGTTTCTTAATTTACATATTTCTAGTTTGCAGGGCTATTCAGTCAGATTAAAGAAAAAAAGAAGCTTTAAGGACTTATGATAAACTGTTATCAAGTATCTAGAAGATAATAGATACTTGCCAGTTGGTTCTCTAGCATTTGTCCTCTTCTCTTAGCAAGAGCGTGCTGATTTTCGTTTAGGGGGTTGACTCCTCCAGTTTGTAGCATTAGTTTGAATGGGAGCGATCCCATCTCCAGCTCCAGGCTTAGCCCCTGAATAACTGAGCTGCACTCCTTCAGTCAGAGCGACAGGATAATGGAGGCCCATGAGATTTCAGGTATTTGCTTATTCTTCTGGAATGAATGTTTCATTTCTTTCATCAGAACTGCCAGAGGGAACTCCCCCCCCCACCCCATCATGAGGAATGTGCTTAGAGCCACCCTTGGGCTGCTGTGCAGACTTTGTGTTTGAAACCAACACCATAGAAAGAAAAACAAACAGAACTAAAACTAGGTCTTTGATGACATTGTGTGTTTTATTGAATTAAGCTTCACCAAGAGCCAACCCCACCCTCTGGATTTTTCTGATCTATGCGCCCTTTCATATTTTGTCAGATTGAGTTGGAGTTTCCTCATTAGCAACATAGAAAGTTCTGACAGACTGAGGCCATCAGTGTAAGGAAAATTCAACCTGTTTTATACAGTCTCGGGCTAGATTAGGATCAATCTATTGATTTATAAGGAGATATATTTCAACTCAAGCTAAAGAAGAAATTAATGTAGTTAAGCGCAACCATGAAATAGACTGTTCTAGTAACCAATGAGCTTCCTGGACCAGATGGAATTTTTACAGAGTATTTTAGAGAAGGTATTTAAAGTAAAATAACACTTGAAAGAAAGGATCATTAAAAGTTGCCTCTAGGAGTTCCCGTTTTGGCTCAGTGGTTAACGAATCTGACTAAGAACCATGAGGTTGCAGATTTGATCCCTGGCCTTGCTCAGTGGGTTAAGGATCCGGCATTGCCGTGAACTGTGGTGAAGGTTGCAGACGTGGCTTGGATCCTGCATTGCTGTGGCTGTGGTGAAAGCCGGCAGCTACAGCTCCTGTTAGACCCCTAGCCTGGGAACCTCCATATGCCATGGGTGTGGGCTCTAGATAAAGGCAAAAAGACAAAAAAAAAAAAAAGCTTGTCTCTAAAGTTCAACAAACCAATATCCTGCCTCCCTAAAAAATGTAAACTCCTAAAAGTCAGATGGCTTTCAGCATTCCACTGCCCTGAAGTATCCATGTGGATGATGAACAAACCTGCCCATCTGTCTCTTGACTATATAGGTGCTCTCTACATATTCCCATGTCTTCAGAAAATTGAAGGATTAAAGTTCCTTCAGAATCACCTAGAACTCGGCAAGAGATAGGAACAAATAATGTGCAGTTATTAGGAATAAATAGGACAGAATTAAAAGTGATGTTAATATAATGGTAAGACAAATTATGCAGGTAGAGCTCTTATCTCAATGCCTGGCACATGATACTCAATAAGCTACCTGTTATTTTTTTAAGAGGATTCTGATTTTATTCCTGAGTCTACTTGAAAGACATAATAAAACCTGATTTTTCATGAAATAGTTATTAATTTGTATCTGTAGGCCCACTCATGTGGATTACTGAGTCCCTTCTAGAACTTTTCCTTCTCATGGCACCACTCACCCACAAGTTGTACTGGTGCTGGTACAATGAAACATGCAGATACTGTGAGAAGAAAAACACTGGTGTTTAAGGTTAGAGCAAGACGTCAAACTACAAATCTTCCTACCTCATCTTCATTTAAATCTACCAAAGGTTCTAATTGTTTCACACCATTTTAAAAATTGTCCTTATTTAGAAGATAGTTATTCCATTATTTGATTATAGTCTATAATCAAAAAAAATGAAAGATTATTAAGATCTATTAGTCATTATTTGGGTTTAACCATTCTCATTGGTAATTTCTCCACCCCAAGGGACAGTTTCCTTAAGTATCAAACAAATGGTTCACACAGTCCTTTTATGAACAGGATTTTTGTACTTCGTAGTTTGCACTGAAAAGAAAAATCAGTACTTGGATTTCAGCTTCCTTAGGTTATAGCTATATAACTAGCCAAATAGAGGAAGAGTAAAAAACAGAATATTTATGCATGTTATACATTGTTCCAACAGAATTTGAAGGAGTTGAAATAATAGAATGAAATCCAGTTTGTCTGGCTAATATTAAATGCTGCCTTAGAAGTTCCCATTGTGGCGCAGCAGAAGTGAATACTACTAGTATCCATGAGGATGTGGGTTCAATCCCTGGCCTCTTTGACTGGGTTAAGAATCCGGCATAGCTGTGAGCTGTGGTGTGGGTCATGGGTGTGGCTTGGAACCCATGTGGTTGTGGTGTAGGTTGGCAGCTGTAGCTCTGCTTTGACCCCTAGCCTGGGAACCTGGGAACTTCCATATGCTGTGAGTGCAGCCCTAAAAAAGCCAAAAGAAAAAAAAAATGCTGATTTATTTCTTGTTGAATAATTTCATTTCCCTTCAGATGTTTGCCAAAGTATATATTTATCTATTAATGACTCCCACCCACACCTAAAATATTTATTTAAAAAGTCAAGTTACAAAAATAGGGAGATTGTCATCACTCTATAGGAAGTCTATAGGAAGCGCAGAAGCCTTCCTACCCCACTCCTTTTAGCTATGTAAGATAAGTGGTGAAGGAGAGACGTGGGCTGATTTTCATTCAGATTGATATATCATCCTGACCACTTTTTTATATTGATTAAAATCATTCTACCAGCTATTCATTGATATAATTTGTGGTTCGTTTATATTGCTTTAGAATACTAAGATACAATCATAACTTGGTGTAAATAGCTCTACAATCTAAAAATCTGTTTCTTGAAAAAAAAAATCAGCCCAACCCTGTTTGGTATGACTGAATTCTGCTACAATTCATAATCTATCCTCTTGAGCTCACACATTAATGCTGAATGGAGGAGGTACAAGGACTAGGTGAGAGCTGCCCAGACGGGAAGGAGCTTCCCCTGGGATTGACTGTTTCCTTTATCCATCATGTTCAAATCCTGGAGAGCTGCTCAGTGGAGCCCTGTGTTCTGGGATGACGAAGCAGCTGTGAATGCTCAGCTTTGAGCACACATGGCTCCCTTCCTTCTTCTCTGGTCCTGGGACGTCATCAGTCTTGGTTTTCTGCCTTCTGAAGGCAGTGGTTCCCAAGTTCAGTTTTAGTTTAGACTTGGCAAGGGAGTCAATAACTTCATACTGATGGGAGTTGCTTGAATCTCTTAAAAATCTTTTAGATCAAAAAGGCACTTTGATGGAGTTCCCGTTGTGGCGCAGTAATTAACGAATCCAACTAGGAACCATGAGGTTACAGGTTCGATCCCTGGCCTTGCTCAGTGGGTTAAGGATCCGGCGTTGCCGTGAGCTGTGGTGTAGGTCGCAGACGCGGCTCGGATCCTGCGTTGCTGTGGCTGTGGTGTAGGCCACGGCTACAGCTCCGATTAGACCCCTAGCCTGGGAACCTCCACAAGCCGTGAGTGCAGCCCTAAAACAACAAAAAGGCAAAAAAAAAATAAAAAAAAGGCCCTTTGAGACAATGTTTTCAAGGCTCCTGTTTTGAAGGTAGGAAGCTGAAATAAAGGAATAAAGGCAATAAAGGAAATAAGTTAGCTTCATTCATTCATTGAGTGTGCAGTCTAGCCGAAGAGGAAGGGAATTAAGAAACCCACAAGTATAGAATTATAAATTGTGATAAATGCAGTGAAAGGAATTAAGTAGGAATGATGAGTATCTACCGAGGGACCAGGTAGTTAGAAGGTCAGGGGGAGCTTCCTGGAGGACGTGTGAGTGAAATGTGATTTAAAGGATAAGTTAGAGTGAGAGAAGTAAAAGAGATTGTGGTGGTAGACAGTAGGAATGTTTCTGGCAAAGATACAGCAAAAGATGCAGAGGCCTTCAGACCAATGCCACAGACTAGGGCGCACTTCTGACTCATAGTCGAGAGATCTTTAAATTTGTGTAGGAGTGACATTCTAATCAGATAGTTCCTTTCTTGGTGTCCTCTGGGTGACACCTTATCTTTCCTGAGATGGGGATACTCTTAGTTGCACTACACACAGAAAGCAAACTCAGGTGGTGTCTAATCATTTTCTGAGCTGTCACTTAGCTTGTGACAGAAAGGAATTGTAGACTCATGACAACAAAACAAAGTGACACTTAAAGTAATTGCTTGGAAGGGAAACACAGGTTTCCTATTCAGAGTAAATATTTCCTCCTAGTTGACCCAAGAAAAGTGGCTGCTGTTGGAAGATACGGTATTGATAGATTTTGTGCGGATTTTTCTCATAGGGCTCATGATATTTGGAATCACGTGGAAGCCCTTTCCCTCCAGTGGGATGAACAGAGATTTCTAAAGACATGATTTTGAGTTCATCCAGGGTGACATATGTCTCTGGGAATTACAGGGTCAGCCCTCCAGGAGGAGACTGGAACAATTCTCTGCCTGATTAGATTTACTCCTGTGTCCAGACATCTGTGGTACTTAGAACCTGCTCTCCCTCCTTAGATTTTGCCACTCACCTTAGGCACAGTGTTTATTCGAAAGGACCACCTTCAGGACACTCATTTTTTACACTCACCTTTCTCAGAGATGAACTGAGATATGAATATATTAATTATCACATAGTACATGATATCAGAGCCATCTTGGCACAGATGATGTGAATGTGACGTCTGCTTTGTTTTCCTTTCATTTGTAATTCAGAGTGCTCCCACTCAGATTTCTTTTTCCCTTTTTAAAGGAATCATAGACTGGTAGAGCTATTAGGAGATTTAGAGAGGATTTCATGTAAATTTTTCATTTTATAAATGTAAAAACTAATTACAGGGGAGAATCGTGGGGCTTGCTTAATTGTGTGAATGTCATATGTGAACTTCAGACTTGGGAGTCTAAATGGTCTCATGATTATTTCCTACACAAACTACCTCCTTAAATGGGTATAAAACTGTTACAGTTAGAGCTCAGCGCTTTGGATTGGGAGGCAGAATATACCAGGAAATATATTATATGGACTTAACTTCCATCCTCATCAAACATAAAACCAAAATAACAGCTTCTCTCAGATAATTTAGATTCAGAAGAAGTTTTTTCTTTTTTTAAAGAAAGAAATCAGTTCACCACCATGAGCATAGGAAAGAAATATCTAATTATAATATGTTGCAAATTATGATATAAATTTCTAATAATTCCAGCTACTTTTTTATTTACATTCTATTCTACTCTGTCTCATATGCTATGTTGACCTCCCATCCTTCAGTCTCCACCTGTTGAAAAGAAGGTGAGGTTGATCTCACTCAAGTCATGTTTTTGCATTTTAACCTGATATTTCAACCAAAGGATTGCAGCAACCTCAAGGAAGAGTCTGATTTAAAACTGTCTTGAAGAATAAAATAGGCAAGGATAGTTTATTTTATACACAGACCAAGTTGGTACAGAGGGAAATTTCAGTGCAGGCAATAGGTGAGGGCAGGAAAGAGACAGCAGGGTGTGAAACAGTCTCTCCAGGGGTGGCTACTTTGGGTTGTTTGAAACAGGCTCTACCTCAAAGCTACTGAAAAAGATTTTCCTGGAGGAGGGACCTGCACATCTGTATCCCTTTTAAGGTTTCCAGATGATTCAGAGGGACACCTAGGTTTGATAACCACAGGTATAGAGGGAAAAATAAGGTGAGTTAAAGGAAACGATTTGTGGGTACTGTTTATCCAATTTTAAGCCAGTCCTTCAACTTTTCAGTTTCCCTCCGAGCACACCTTATTTTTCTCTATGCTCCTATCCAATTCTGAATTTATCCAGTTCTATTTTTTCTTCTTCTGAACTTTGAGAGGAAAAAAAGAAGGGGTTCTGCCCTAAGGGTTGCAACCATCTTAGATACTCACTTTGAGCCCCATGAGGTAGTAGAGGACACCGATGACAGTCATGGGAAAAATGTAGAAGAGGAAGGAGGTGATCTGGATAATAAAACTGTAGATCCACATGGGCTTGATGACTGTGCAGGTAGCAGAGCCCGGGACGAAGGACCCGTTGGGGAAGTAGTGGAACTTGATGCCGTGGAGGCTGGTGTTGGGCAGAGAGAAGAGAACAGAGAAGCCCCAGACGAAGCCAAGGATCCTGAGGGCCCGCCGCCGTGTGCTCTCCAGCTTGGCGCGGAACGGGTGGAGGATGGCCACGTAGCGCTCCACACTGACTGTGGTGACGCTGAGGATGGAGGCGAAGCACACGGTCTCAAAGAGGGCAGTCTTGAAGTAGCAGCCCACGGACCCAAACAGGAAGGGGTAGTTGCGCCACATCTCATAGACCTCCAGGGGCATGCCAAGAAGCAGGACCAGGAGGTCGGAGACAGCCAAGCTGAAGAGGTAGTAGTTGGTGGGTGTCTTCATAGTCTGGTGCCGAAGAATCACCAGGCACACGAGGATATTGCCAGCGACTCCCACCACAAATATCAGTGCATACACCACCGCCGCTGGGAGGAAGAAATGGCTGCGCCGAGGCCCACAGAGCAAGGCTAGGTAGTCATCGGTGTTGTTCAGATATTCCTTGAATGGATATTCCAGGTCTTGGTGGTAGATCCAGGAAACATTCGCATGTTTTTCCATCACTGCAATTAAAATCCAGTGCCTCCTCTGAAATGAGCCTCTATCCCAAGATGATCCTGAAAGGAAAGAGAAAGCAGGCAGGAAATCTCAGGCTCGGTGAAAGAGGCCCGAGAGGGCTAGTGCTTCAGCAAGGTTGGGCTGCTCAGACCTCGGATCCTTTTTGAAGAGCCCCCAGGCAGAAGCCCCGCCCCTCCGCAGGCTGTGGGCCAATGCCTGTGTCAGACGCTCAGTAAGAGGACAGCTGGGTGCCGCGTACTGGCTTTCTGTGCTGGGAGCAAGAGAGGCAGGGGAGACGTTTCTCTGAAGTAGAAAGAGCTGGGAAAGCAGAGCTGTCACTGACAGTGACACAAGGTTATATAAGGTGTGGGCACTCTGAGCACTGCATTTTGCAAAGTTGTGGGCATCTGGGTGGAAATACAGGTTTAGGTTGCAGGGTCATGGTTAGAAAAGTACAAATCTCCATTGATCCTTGTCACCTGTACAGTGTGACGAAAATGAGAGATCAATAGATTTCTCAAGTTAATCTTGTTCCATTGGAAACTCGGGGCTCCCTGGGGAAAGCGTGATCAATATGCCGTTTTGGTTTTGATTGCATCCAGGATAGAATCCAAAACCTGGAAGAATACTTGCACATAATCTAGCCCTGCCTGCTGTCTGACATGTCCATCTCTTTTGACAGTGCCTTGCTGTAGCAAAAGACTGTAGGATTTAGAATCAATCAGGCACATGTATAGAAATCCTATAAGGGTTTGGGGAAGTTATTCAAACTCTCAAATCCACATTTCCTTATCTGTAAATAGGAGACTCATTTAATTTTATTCAACAGATACTTCTTGAGGATTTACTCTGTGCCAGACAGTGTTCTAAGCTTTGTAGAAACATCAGCTAAGCAAAACAAAGTTTCTGCCTGTGTGGAACTTTTCTTGTAGTAAGAAATTCTGAACATGTACAGACAAACTAATGAATTAATACAGTTTCAGAGAATAATTTATGCTATAAAATAAGGGATAAGAGACAATACAAACATAATGTTGGATCAAGACTAGTCAAAGAAGACATTTCAGGAGATATCATTTGGGCTGAGTATTGATTGCTGAAAAAGCAATAAAAAAAATTGATAAGGGAGTATATTTCCAGCAAAGGTAATAGCAAGTGCAACGATCCTGAGGCAGTAGTAAGCTTGATGTGTTTCAGAAACATCAAGAAGGCCAGTATAGGTGGAACTAGATGAGTGAACAGGAGGAGTGTATGAGTGTTGTGATAGAAATGACTAGACAGAGCCAAATTATGTAAATTTTTCTAAGATTTGCTGAAGAGTTTGGATCTTATTCAAACTTTGGGAACTTTGGATCTGATTCAAGTTGCAGAGAAATCTTTAGAGGATTTTTGAGCAGGAGGTTGCTCCCGGGGGCCATAAATCTCCCGTCTATGGACTGCTCTTGCATCTGGGTTGGACAGGCTTCCATATTAATAGGTAGAAAACAGAAAAGCAGCATGAACTTAATGGTGCACTTTATCAGCATAGGTAACTCTGAGCAATCAGAGGGGTACTCTGTAGCTGTGGCTGAAGTCAGATGACCCAAGGGATTGTGATGTGAGGGTGCCATCAGCATTTATGAAAATCTTAAAAAAAATAGCTGATATTTATTAAGCACTTATTCTTTCTTGGCACTATTGTAAACATTTCACATATGTTAGCATGTGCAGTCTTTATATTAATCCTCTGAATAAGTTCTCTTTTTGAAATCTGTATCACAGGGGAGGAAACAGGCACATGCTTATGGGGATTCTTGAAGCTCAGGTAGTGTATCAGTTATTTGGGTTAGGCTTTGAGTAACACACATTCCCAAAATTTAGTGTGTTTAAATAAATGTTTATTTCTTGCTCATTTGACCTATGCATTGAGGGTTGTCCAGTAGGCTCTGTTATACATTGTTCTAACACTGGCATGCAGGCTCCAACCTATGCTTTCACAATCCCTAAGGTAATATCCCCAAATGAGACTTTGACTCTTAAATTTTCTGCCTGAAGATGACAAATACCACTTCCATTCACAATTACTTGGCCACTCCTAACCCCAAAGAGGATAAGGAGAATTTTACCATGTGCTTAGGAAGAGGAGAAAACAAAATAATTTGGTAAACAGAGTTACTATCTATACGTTCTGCCTCTCCAGACTCCACATATTTGGTTTATCTTTTTTGCAGGAAAAATACACTTCTCCCTGCCCCATTAGAGATCCCTCAGTACTCCTATCCAGGCATAGCTTCAAGTTAAAAGTCCAGGAGCTCTGGGTGGTGCATGGTATTCTCTCTGTCAAATTTACATGTGTCTCTAAAGACCTAGAAACTAAAGGACAAGTTATCAGTTCCCCATTTGTATCCTTCAAGCCTCTAATAATACTAACAGTATTAGTAACAGTAATATTAATAAAAACAATTCTCTTATCACTCACCATCTCACATCTCGACAAATGCCATGCATTTTAGAGTTTTTGTTGAAGCAGTGCTCTAATTCTATTTCCAGCTTTGGGAGTTCCCGTTGTGGCTCAGTGGCTAACGAATCCGACTGAGAACCATGAGGTTGCGGGTTCGATCCCTGGCCTTGCTCAGTGGGTTAAGGATCCGGCATTGCCATGAGCTGTGGTGTAGGTTGCAGACACGGCTTGGATCCCGCGTTGCTGTGGCTGTGGCGAAGGCTGGCGGCTACAGCTCCTGTTAGACCCCTAGCCTGGGAACCTCCATATGCCACTGGTGCGGCCCTAGAAAAGGCAAAAAGACCAAAAAAAAAATATCCAGCTTTGGGTCAATACATTGGACTACATTACGCTGCAGTAACAAACAAGAGCAAATTCTCAGTGACTTTAAACAACAAAGGCTTATTTCCTTGTTGTGCTCTGTATTGATTGCTGCTGGGAAGAGAAATCTTTGTATGATACTATCTTTACCCAGGGTAAATGGAAAATTCTACCATTCAAAATATAGTGATAGAACTGTTGGGAAGGTGTGACTATGGTGGTGTGTTTCCTCAAACCCATCCTTCTGGGAGACTTTCTCCCATCCTTGAACATCTAAACCTGTTCTGGGTATTGAGAATGTACTCAGTAAATGGATCATAAATAAAGAGACGTTGTAGAAATGACTGACTCTAAAACAGTCATAGTTGTTGAAGGTGCAATTAGGAAAATCGTCACCATTTTACAAAAAGGGGTATTTTATAGATGTGGACAATTTGAACATATTTCCCAGAAACTAAGGAGTAGAAGCAGAAGCTTAAGAGGCATAGCATTCCCATTTTCAACTTTGGTCTCCTAAGTGAGTCAGGAAATGGTCATGTGACCTTGGATAACATCCACGAAAGTATGATGTCCAAAACAAGGAGGGTTATTATCAGGCCTGTTATGCACGATTTAGGCCAGACCAAGGGTATCGGCCCTGGTTTGAGTCCAGCACTTAAAGAAGGACAGGATCAGTTGACATAGTCTTCTGAGGACCACTAGGATGGCAGAGGGTGTTGGAGTTACTGTCCTTGCAAAGAGGAAAACTTGACTTAGCCATGATTCCTGCCTTCAACTGTTTAAGAGTATACTTTAAAAATTATTCTAATTAACTTCCTAGGGAAGAATTGAGAACAACAGGTTGTCAATACGAGGAGGAAGATTTTGAGCATTCAGAATAGACTAAAATAGAAATAGGTCACCCAGGTCACTACAGGCACTTAGTTAAGACTGAGTGGCCATTTGTTAATATTTTATCAGGTTATGGAAATTAGGATTAGTTTACCTTTGAAGTTCCTGCTAAAATTGATATTTTTGTTGCATACAGCCTACTCGGTGTCTCCTCTTGGCTTCCATTATGCATCTAAAAGGTAACATGACTAAAGCCAAGTTCATGTATCATCTTTCCCCTAAAGCTGCACTTCTCTTGCAGTGTCTGTTTAGTGACCGATTACCACGTGCTTAGTTGCCCAAGCTGGAGAGCTGTGTATCATATTTCTTTACCCTTTCCCTTACTTACTGTCATCTGATCAATATCCCAATCTTGTCCATTATATCATTATCTCTCAAATACATGTATATTTCATCCATTATTCTCTATCCTCACTGCCACTTCCCTCTTCCAGGCCACCATCATCTCTCCACTGGACTTCTAGCTGGTCCTCCACTGGTACTTTGCTCCCTCTATAATCCCATCTTATCTTATAGCTAGAATAGTGTTTCTAAAATGCATATGTGGTCATATATATCTTCTACTTCAAATCCTTCAAGGGTCTCAGTTACCTTAATATGACTTACAACGTGATTCATGATCTGTTTCTATGACTTCTATTCCCCAGTCTCCTTTTTACCTCGTGCTCTTGCTGGACTACGTTGCTGGCAATTCACCCAGAAAGATCATCAGACCTCTATATCTGTTGTTCCCTCTGCTTGAGGTAGTCTTCTCTTCTCCCTCATCTCCCTTCACTCTGCTAGCATGTGTTAGTCATCCAGAATTCAGTTTACTTGACACATTTTATGGGAAGATATTATAGGTAATATAGCCAGACTGGGTGAGGTGTCCCTCTTTTGTGCTATTCTTAACTTTGATGTGATTTCATATTACCATTTTATAGAGGGGTTAGCGAAAAAGTCCATAAGCCAAATTAATCCTGCCATGTGTTTTGGTAAAGTATTATTAGAACACCCAATTTATTTTTGTTTTGCCTGTGGCTGCTTTGGTGTTACAGTGGCAGAGTTGAGTAGTTGTGACAGAGACCAAGTGACCCACTGAACCTAAAATACTTATTCTTGGGCTCTGTATTAGTTTGCCAGGGCTGCCATAGCAGACTCTATGGCTTCAGCAACAGAAATGTATTGTCTCCCAATTCTGGATGCCAGAAATCCAAGATCAAGGTAATGACAGGGTTTGTTTCTTTTGAGGGCTGTAACAACGATTCTGTTCTATGCCTTTCTCCTCTTCTGATGGTTGGCCAACAATCTCCAGCATCCATTGGCTTGTACACATCACCCTAATCTTTGCCTTGAAGGTCACATGGTGTTTTCCCTATGTCCATGTCTGTCTCCAAATGTCCCATTTTTATAGGATGCCAGTCATATTGGCTTAGGGCCCACCCTTTTGACCTCATTTTAAGTGAATAACTTCTATAACAACCTCATCTCTAAATAAGATGACATTGAAAGGTACTGGCGGTTAGGAATTCAACATAGGAATTTTTGAAGGGACAGATTTCAATGCAAAAAAGGCCCTTTACCCTAAACCCCTGGTGTACAGTATTATACTCAACCGTGTATCCCAAAGGGCAAGACCATTATTGCCAGTATTTAGTGTGACGCTTTGGATGTGACTTATCACTCAATAAATACATACTTAGTTAATAAGTGATTTGAGATACTACCTCATGACCTGACATCTCATTTTTACCATGTCTATTCTGGCTTATGTAATTATTATAACCTGTTTCATGATTCTCACGTGAACTACTGAGCCATGCATTTAAGAGCCGTTTACCTTCAAGCAGAACATTTCTATGGACACAACATACTCACCCATAGCTGACATGCAGTCAGTTCTGGGATTTACATTTTAAAGGACCTTTTGATTTAATTAAAAAAATAAAATTCCACACACTCAAGTTATTAGAACCTGTCAAACTGCTTTCACACAGAAGCATATCCAGATTGTTCTTTTATATAAATTGGTCCAAAGAACAAAGTAAATGGCAGTTTTCCATACTAGTGCTCTTCACATAACAGGTTTACTCAGAGATAACACCATGCGGTATGCCAGCCACCGTGGATGGTATTTTGAATAAAAGTAGACAGGTTTTTTTTTTGTGTAGGGTTCAGTTGAAGAGACAGACTGATCACCTAATCTCATATAGGAATGTAAAATTTCTTTTCATAAGAAAGCTGCTTTAATAACATAACTACAAGATATGCTCTAGATCTTAAGATCTGAGAGAAACTACAAGATATGCTCTAATCTTAAAATCTGAGAGATGCGAAGAAACTAAAGTGAAGTATGGGGGTGGGGGTTGAGAGGAGCGCATTCCAAGTAAAGCAGAGAACATGTGCAAATGCCCTGTGGTGGGAAGGGGTAGCCTAGTACATGAGGAAGAGGTGTGGGATCCACTGACAGAGGGCCGTGCTGTGAGATGGGGGCCATGCAGGGATGTATAGGCCATGCCAAGGCTCTCTTTGGTTTTGTTTCAGTTTGCTATTGAAGAAGCCATTGAGTTGTGTTGAGCAGGTAAATGGTATAATCTTCAGAAAAATCTCTTTTGGGTACAGTAAGGAAATTAATGGAGGTGGGGAAATGAGGGGACACACAGGCGATTCCAGTAGGCCGAGTGAGAGATGATGGTCACTTGAACTTAGATGGTGTCAGTACAGATGATGAAAGGAGAAAATTAATGTCCACTTGACTGTTAAGTGTCCAAGCTCATCATTTCCTGACTGTGTGACCTTGAAAAAATGTTTAACCTCTGTGAGTCACTCTTTCCACCTCTGTGGAACTTGGAACCATAACAGCATCTACTTCAAGGTTATTGTGGGTTTACATATGTACTTGGCACGTACTAAGTGCTAAGTGTTAGCTATTGTTCGTATTAGTTATAGGAGTGGTCGTTGTAGTGGTAATAGTTATATTACAAAATTCAGGATGAAGGAAAGTTGACTCAGATGGAAACATTTCTAATTACTGGATTCATAGAAGGGGAATTCCTTGGTCAGAAAGATAGGATTAAAAATAACTAACCATAAATGGACTCCTTTGTAACTTCCCTTTGAAACTTCTTTTTAAAGCCTGTATTAGAGAATGAAAAAAAAAAAAGTTAAATTCATCTTTCACATTTAGTGCTCCCAAAATGCTCTTGAAATTTATAGTTCCACTGAGGTGACTGAAAGCCCATATGCTCCCCAAACCTTGCAGTAATCGAAACCATGAAAGTTTCCTTTCTGGGGTACAGTATTGTTTTACATGTAGTTTAAAGCTGAATATTTTTAAATGATTAATGGTCAATCCCCATTTTGTTCTTTGAAATGCCTTTTCACACATTTTGCCTGAGGCAGGTAATAAATAGCAAACCAGACTTTTGAAAACACCATAGACATAGAGACTAAAAGTGAACGTTTCAGGAACTAGTTAGAATTTTGAGAAAAGTCAGATGAGGGCAACCAAGTCAGTAAGGAGATAGGAAATCACAAGAATGATAGCGCAAAGCCCCAGGGAGGATTCAGCCTGGATGAAAGAGCACTTTGGCAGGTGCAGTGGTGAGAACACCTCTAAAAGTTTATCATGGGGAAGATGAGTTGAACATTTCCTGTGCTGCTTCTTTCATCCAAATAATGATGCTAGAGACAGGCACGTGTTAAGTTAAAACAGGGAAGATATTTCTAATGGTTTTCTGACATTTCTGAATACAAATAAGGGAAGGTCTTTGAGAGGCAGGGATTTTCTTGGCAAGGAAGATATTCAAGGGAGAGAGACTGGAGACTGCTCAGAGCTGATGAAAAGGATTATAAATCAGCCAAGGATGAATGAGCTGCTTCTCAAAGTATCCTCCACAGATCAGGAGCATGAACATCAGATGGAGCTTTTTTGAAATGCAGAATCTGGGGTCCAGGTCAGACTTCCTGAATCAGAGTTTACATTTTAACAAGACTCCCAAGAGGTTTGTTGGTATGTTAAACTGTGAAGAATGCTGGGCTAAATAAACTCTGTAGTTCTTCATTAATTGGAATGATCCTGTGAGTCTAGGTATTCCCTCTAGTGAAGGGGACTTGGGTTGGCATGAGAATGTTGGAGGAGGTCCTGTTGAACTGGCAAGTCTTGTCAGTTTTTTTAAACTTTAGTCATCACCATACCGAGTTCTCTGCAGTGCCCGATACATGAAGTGTTACAGAAAGAAGTGGGTATTGTTTTTTTTATAGAGTAAATTTTGAACTGTTGACTCTTAGAGTGGAAGAAACCCAGAGATTATTGATCTGCAACTTTATTTTATACAGAAGTAACTGAAAATCAGAATGGAGTAGTGACTTGCCTGGGTTAAAATAAAAACCAATAGTTTTTTTTTTTTTATTTTTAGAATGTTATTGAAGTATAGTTGATTTACAGTGTTTTGATAATTTCTGCTATGCAAAAAAGTGATTCAGTTATACACATATCCATTCTTTTTCAGATTCTTTTCCCACATCGATTATCACAGAATATTGGGTAGATTTCCCTGTGCTATACAGCAAACCCCTGTTGGCCAATCAGTGTGCATATGCTAATCCCAAACCCCCTGTCCATCCCTCCCCTGACCTGTCCCCTGTGGTAACCATAAATTTCAAAGTCTGCGAGTCTGTTTTTGTTCTGTAAATAAATTAATTTGTACATTTTTGAGGGTTAAAATAAAAATTGATAGCTTTATACTTTCATTTCTAACCAAGTTTGTTCTCTCCCTAGCTTGCTAATTCTCTGTCGCTCCATCTCTTTCTCTCCTTCCCCACCTCTTAAGACACACACACACACACACACACACAATTCTTAAGTTAAACAATTTAATTTTAAAATAAGTCTGGTGGCTGGCCTCAGGGTCAAGAACCAAAACCAAGGCGAGAGGGGACTGTAATACCTCAGAAGGAGTCTTTTCCAGGTGCAGGGAAGCAGACCGGAGAGCAGTGTGAACAGTCATTGAAGAGGAAAGGAATATAAACCAAGAATGCCAGCACTTTTCAGCATAATAGATGCTCTTCATGAGTTGGCCCTCAGGCACCCCTGCTGATATTAGTCACTGGTTTCAATAAAGTCTAGCATTGTGATTTAGACCAGAGAAGAAAATGGGGAAGAACTGAGTAGCAGTCCTGATCTCAGCAGAGGACCCGTATTCCATCACCTAAGGGATGTTTAGCCTAATGGGTCCTCGGCTAAGTTATTTTTTTATGTATGTACTCTGGTGTCCTTATGCTCTGAAATGTGGATTGTTCTTTTACCACCTCTTCACAGGGTTATTTTGAGTTCCCACTAATACTCTGGGAAAATACTTTGTAGCTTAAAAGAGATTTTTGCAGTTTCATGGCTAAATTGTCAGTCTTCTCAATGAAGTCATTAAGATTAATAATTCAGGGCACTCCTTACTATTCTGCTTCCGTGGCTAGATCAGTGGTGCCACATAAAGAGCACTTAATCAAGTTTGGTTAGATGAGTAAGTATAACTATGAAGGAAAGTAGGAAGAAAGAAGGGCAGCAGGCTGGCAGCCTGTGGGACATTACAGTCTTATGATAATCAGGTTTTCTACAGGTTTCTTTCAATCTTGTCCTTCGTAGGTTTTGATTTTTAGTTAATGACTCTAAACTCATCAGTGATGTAGTGCGAAGAACTAGGGCTCTGTGGTCAAGAAGGCCTAGTTTAATTTTGCTGCTTGAAACTGTATTACCTTAGGCAAGTTACATACTCTGTCTAAACCTCAAATTTCTCATCAGTAAAATGGGATTAACAGTTCCTAACTTGTTAGGATTATTGTGAGGATTAAATGGCAAAATGGATATCAACAATTAAGCATAGTGTTTGGAATTAGTAAGCATTCAATAAATGCTATTTACCGCACTAACAAGTCAAGGAGATCGAGCTACTAGTAAAAAGATTTGATCAGTGGCCATTACATTGGTACATGGTAGGCATTCAATAAATGGTTTGGAGTGGAAGGCATAAAAATAATACTGATTTTTGTCTTCAATCACATTTTAGTTGAAAGCAGTGAATAAGTCTGTGATTTTTCTTACATGATTGAATTTGGTTTTTCACTTTTTATGTTACGATGTTAATTCAACTTCTGCCTTTTGCAATTACTGAGATTTTTCATTTGTTCTGATCTATGATTCATTTTTATAAATGTTATATGAAAACATGGAAAACTATATATTTTTGATATGAGGAAAATCCGATCTATATCTGTTAGCTTCATCTTATGAACCACATCAGGCAGTTTTCTTTGATGGATAGCACTAATAATGCTGTAGAAGCAAACACACACGCAACTTGTTGAGTTCAAGCCTACTGGATAAGTAAAAAAATTGATGGTAATTCACAGAATTAAACAGCCTAACATCAAGCAGGAAAGGTACCAGGTTAGCCTGAAGAGCCAGACAGTAGAGGCTCATGAACAGCATCTCTGGAACACTGTCATCTGATGCTTAATTCCAACTATATTGTCTCCTGTTGGATATCTGCTGGAGAGTTACAGTCCCCAAAGAAAGAGTGAAATTGGTTTAGCTTTGATTTCTTGCTTAATTCTGTGAATTACTAGAAGATGGGAGGAGGGAGCCAGACAGGCCTTAATGACAGAGGATGACTGTGACCTGGGAAGATCACATCTTTATGTCTTTATCTCACTGTTTCTCTTTGATCTGCCAGATTAAACCAGGAGTGTCTTTGGGACTCAGAACAGTGGGAACGTGGTCATCTACATAAGAGAAAATGTCTGGGTTTGGATTCAGGGTATTCTCTCTCCCTAGGTTCGCTTGTCTACATAAAGAGTGTCATGAAACCACACTTATAATTATCATTATGTGACCATCACAACTATTCATTGAGTTTTTTATTAATATTTCAGCTATTTCTCAAACACTGTGCTACGTAAAATTCTGTCACCATGGAGCTTTGAATCCGGTAGCAGGACGGTAATTTAAGGAAATAAACAAATGGATGTATGATTGCATTTTGAGTAACTGTGATGAAAGAGAAGTACATTGAGCACAGAGTATGTAAATATGGAGATGTGGTCTTAGCTGTCAGGACAAAGGAGTCTCTGATGAAGTAGGGATATTGGAGGATATATAAGAACTAATCAGGTGAAGGAAAATCAGGACTAAAATTTTAGGCTGAGATGAATATTGAAAGAGTTCATGCCTAGCAGAAGCATGATTTATTTGAGAAACCAAATAAAGGGTCATGTGCCTGGAAGGCAGATATCAAATGAGAGCTGTGTATGAAAAGAGCCTGGGGAGGGCAGTGTAGCCATGCAAGACTCAATGAGTCATTACAAGTATTCTGGTGTTTAGCTTAAGAGCAGTAAGAAGTTATTAGATCATAAGCATGGGAGTGACATGACCAAGTTTACATTTTGAAATAACTCCAGCTGCTGTATGAATGGTTTGAGGGGTTAGGGGTGGAAGTAGGATGTATCATGAAACAATTGTAGGAGTCATTGAGACAAATGAGGTGGGCTTAAACTAGATTTGTGGAGTAGAAGTAAAGAGAATTGGACAGATTTGGAAGATATTTAAGGAGAAAAACAGACAAACTTGGTGGTTTGGATATAGAGTGTGTAGGAGAAGAGAGTGATCATTATGGTTCTGAAGGTTGGGCTGGTACAGTTGAATAGATCACCAGCCAAAATATAGCTCCATTAACATAATAAAGAACAAGAGAATAGGTCTGAATTTAAAGGGAAATTATGCTTAATTTTAGACATGCTGACTTCGACAAGCCTTGATGATAGCTATGTGTAGAAACCCAGACGAAGTTGGATATAGATATCTAGAACTCATAAGGATAATCTTCACTACAGATGGAAATGTGTGAGACTTTGTTGGTAGAGCATAATTAAAGTTGTTGGTGTGGGCGAGTTTGCCTAGTGTCCAGATGAGAAGGGAATCTAGGTTGGAACTTGGGAAATTTCAGCATTTAATAGCAAGATGGAAGATGAAACTCATCCAAGAGTGTAAAAGATCCTCTAAGAAGTCAAGACACAATCATTCATGACTTTAAGAAATGTATATAATCATAATGATGGGGGGGGTGCAAATTTCACCTAAGGAGTCAGAGGGTAGTAAGGAAATGAGGAATTACTAATAGGCAGTAGTTGTAGAAGATGCTTTGAGAAGTTTGCTATGAAGGGGAAGGAGAGAGATGAGATCAAGACTATAGAGTAATTTTGAGTTACAGGAATTGTTACTAGTTCTAATGGAAGAGACTTATTTAAGAACAGGAGGGATCCCTTTGAAAGAGAGTGAAGTCAAAGAAAGATGAGAGAGGATATAGAAAGAGCAAAGGAACACTGTGTATATGATGTCTAAGGAGGTGGGAGAGGGGGCGTTCAGATTATAGTTGGGAGATTGGACTTGACCGAGAGGAAAAGACAGCTCCTCTGTTTTGAGAGAAGGGAAGATGGTTTCTAGATTTTGTAGCAGAAAGTTGAGGGGCTCTGCCTTGTCTCTGGTAGCTTCTAGTTTCTTTGTGAAGTGCAAATAAATGGTTTTTGCTAAGCAGTCATCAAAGAAGTGACAAGGAGAGGGAGTAGGGTAGAGGAAAGCTCAGAGGTCAGGTGGAAGGGGAGGGTGGAGAAGAGCTCAGGCTTATGGGAAAGTAGGGAACTGAGTTAATAAGCAAAAGTTGTAAGGTTGCTGGGTTAAATGAAGGCCAACTTTAGACTGGTCAGTTAGTCAAGTCAACACACATTTGTTGAGCCACACATTGTAGCTCTCAGGATATAGTCATTAGTAAGAGGGAAGACTCTCTTGTTGAGAAACCTACTTGGAGTAGTAGTGACTGGATGATAAATGATGAGGGCTTCTTGGCTCCACAAGAGAACTGTTTTTTCTTGAAGGCATGGATGTCTTATTAAACTACTCTTCCTTTTACTAGGATTTTAACCAATTACACCTGGCTGTTGGATTATAGTTGTAGAGATGGTAGATAAAGTTTGACAAATGAAGATAGAGATTTATCTGAAAAGTGATAAAAAACAAACAAACACTATCATTAAGGGTATTTTAAATCACTGAACATGGAGACTAAAAAAATGAGGGTAATAAAAAAAGGAATAATGAAAATTAATGAACTGGTAGTTGCATTGGGAATAGTTGAAGAGGCAAACTGGAAAAATAGGAGATTATAGTTTGGGTGGGATATATAAATAGATGATTTTGGAAACAGAATAGTTATGGTTAAAGGAAAAATCTACAGTACAAGACATACTTGTACCATGTGGTGTGGAGGTGGTCAATGGAGAAGAGATAGTCATGAAGGAAAATGGTCAGGGTTTTGAGTGGATTATATATGTAGAGGTGAAGCACCCAACATGGTGATGGACTTGGTAGAGAGGGGTACTCTAAACCAGTTACCAGAGTCTTTGAGGAATGAAAGATATGCCTGGAATATCAGTTATATCAGCAAAGAGTAGAGGGAAAGGACAGTGGATGTGATTGCTTGGTTTTCAGCTGGGCTTTTTTTTTTCCATTCTAAGAGTGTCAGTCATTCCTAAGCATTTTATATATAATTTATTCTTCAAGAGATTCCCATTAAAGTCATCCATTTTGCAAATAGGGCAAGTAATACTCAGAGAGTTTGTTACTTTAGGCACAAAACTAATAATTGGCAGAACTGAGATGAAAACCCAGGTCTGTCTGGTAGGAATTTTTGAAAATTCAGTTTTCAGTTTTTCAATTTAGGAGTAATTTTTGAATTATCTTACTGACTATTCATGAAGAGGCAATACAAAAATAGAAACATTCCAACATGCCCGTGGAGCGTGGACCCAAGGTAAGACAGATCGGGAGACACAGAAACTTCTCCCTTCACTGCAAGGCTCCTGACAGACACTTTTAGAGGTACAGCCTCTGAGGTGACTGAGTATGGTCACACCCACTGGAGTGAGACATAGACTGCGATGGTTCTTTGACAAATTCTTGTCTGGTAGGCATACATTCTGCTGGAAGAAGATGACAGCAAGCTGAAGTGCCATCAAGGGACTGATGTAAAGATTCCCATAAGGAGTAGTATGTTGTACTGAGCTATGGAAATGATTCAGCAACCACTCGTAGAGTTCAGGCAGGAAGGCAGCAACAGGAAAACTAGGCACCACAGAGCTGTTATTTAGTGTTAAAAGACTCTGGTTATAATAATCTAATGGCTGTGTCCTAAGTCCTAGAAGTGCTGTCCAAGGAATCAAGAATAGAGAAACTAGACAATGCTAACTTATTAGGATTGGCATAAAAGAGCATATTAGGCAAAGCAGCAAGGGAAACTTAATGCTTATCATCTACTCATATGTCAGTCTGTCTGTCTATCCATCCATCTATGCATTTGATGAACACTGGCCTGTGTCTACCAAGTGCAAGGCATCTTGCTGCATGATGGGGACAGAAAGATGAAGTAAGACCATTGGGTTTCCCTAGTTGGTACCCCCTTCTCCCATCCCCGGAATATTTTCTGCTCTTTGATTCCTTCTTGTTTACTGCAAGTGCAGAAATGATAGACTTGGTCCCTGCAGAAAAATGAGGCTCCATATACCAACAAATGAGTTCCTGCACACTGGCACGTTTAAAAGATGAGTGGGAAACACATATTCCACTCTTAACGAGACAATTTATAGAAGAATGCAGAGGCCAAGGCTGATGAGAATGCCACAAATCAGCCACAAAAATGTAACATTCAACTCCTAGTCTTGACATAAGAACTGCATATAACCCATTTACCTTTCTCAGGGAAACGCTTCTAGTAAAGCCTGGGCTTCAAGCACATGTTCCTTCCCCTCTGCCCTTTAGAACCCCTCCCATTGTTGATGCCTGGCTCTTTATACAGCAGCTATCTTCATTACCATCTTATTTTTTACTAATGGGAAATGTTGCCATGGTGATGCTGGAATATAGGTGTGAATGCAGACCAACATGGATTTATCCCAACTTGGAGGCAGTAGGTCAGTAAATCCTTCCCTCTTCCTCACATGAGTCTTCAATAAAGGGCTATTGGCGTGGCTGCAGATAAGCCGTTAGCAGCAAATAGAATGGTTGCAGGTCCTCACATAGCTCTTCCACAAAAACTCCCAGGTTGTCAAAGTCATAGCCCGACTCCTCGAAGAACTGACAATCTTTTTCTCTTTTCTGTTGCACAGGAATAGGCTGTACTCCAAGTGTCACAAATATGCACTGCAGGTAACAAATGGAGCTGGGAGTATGTGGATAGCTTCCTATAAGCACTTCACTGACTAAATTTTCAGATTCATAACCTATTCAGAATAGTTAATTGAGCTGTTCGTGTAGAAGATGAAGGGTCGTCAGAGTAGAAGAACCCTTATATATAATGCAAGCTGATTTTTTCACTTATAGATGAGGAAACAAGATCTAGAGGTGGAAAAACCCCCTTTAAGGGACCCAGGAAACAAGAGAAAGATTGATTAATGTAGAATGGGAAGCATTTTTTTTAAAAGCTCTTTGTCTGACAATGCTGTTCCACTAAATTTTTTTTCACCAAAGGCTGTGAGAGAACAAACTGTTTCTTTCTTGGTCATAATAAAATTGATGGAGGTGAAGATAAATCCAGAAATACTCCCCAACATTAAGCTTGATTTAGTCACTAAAGTCACTGACCTGAGCCTTCTAATAGAGTCTGGTTCCCTTTGAAGTTATTGCTAATTGACCGGAAGCCTTGAAGAGATGAGTAGTACCAATAATGCTCAGAGCATCTTAGCACATGTCCCAGTCAAGCTGGCAGCAAGATCTCTCACCCCTGTTTCCTCTTGCTTCTTAGTCTCCAAACCCATTAGCATAGGTATCATTTGATATATTTCTGTCTGTCCCTTCTAGAGCTCAAAGGCTGCTAATAATAAGTCTCGGTGATATCACATCATAGGATGACATGAGAGTATGACTGTAACAATTACAATTTAAACAAAGCCATATGGGTCCCCTGGGAATACTGGCAAATTTCCTTAATATTCAGGTTGGTTTGGGACTTTGTATTTCCTTTTTACCCACTGTCAAAGGCTGAAGATCTTAAGAGCTTTATGTATAAGAGACATAATAATGAATACATTTAATTGAGAGTTGGGATAGAAACCAAAAGAGTCTTTCAAAGAAATGCAAACTCCCTATTGATGAAAATGTTATTTTAACCTCTCCCTGCCTCAGTTTCCTCATCTATGAATCTGGCTCAGAACTGCATGTCCTTTCAGGATTATTGTAAGGAAGTGAGGAGAAAATGCAGGAGAAGGGGTTAGAGGCTATCATGTTCTCCAGCCTTTACTCCACACCCTGTGTGTACTGGGACAGTGTGGAGAAAGATCTGAGGGACTTTTTTACTCTCGGGGTGGTTTAGTTCAGATCGCTTCTTCAAAGGGATTTTATATCCCTCTTAATGTTCCCATTAGTGATGTGAGTGAACATAGGAAAGAAAACTATGTGTGTTACCATGCACAGAGTTGGGATTCTTGAGTTTCAGTCCTGCCTGGGTTTTAAGGGAGTCTGTCTGATCTTGAAGAAGTGATCTTCATAAAATGCAAGAAGAATCTTGTCCTTCCCCAACCTGAAATCCTCCGTTAGCTTCCCTTGGCTATTAGAGTAAATCCCAAACTCTTCCTGTACCACCTGTCCCCTCCTCGCTTTTACGTCTTTGTGGGTCCTCATTTTAACTCAGGGCAGTTCAGCAATAAGACTGCTTTGAGTTCCCCCAACTTGCCTTCCTTTCCTGCCTCCTGGTCTTTGCATAGGCAGCTACTTCAGCGTCTAAAGTTCTTTTCCCTGGGGACTTGAAACACTTGCCTTTCTCCTATTTCAGTTCTCAGATTAAGTGTCCCTTGCTCAGAGATTTTCCCTGAACATCCTTCCTAAAAGCAAGTGTACTACATTGTTTTCTGCTACAGTCTTTGGTTTGGTACCTTCACAGCAATCTCAGTGTGTAATTCTTTTGTAATAATCACTTTCTTTGTTGTATTTACTTGATTTATCTTACTTTTTCTACTCTTAAGGGATGTTGAGTTTCATGAAAGTAGGAACTATATTTCATTTATAGCTATGTTTCTAACATCTAGCATGATGACTGGCACCTGACAAGCATCCAATAAAATTTGCTACAGAACAAATGAGACAGTAACCGAGTCTTAGGTTCATTATAGATGAAAACACACTGTAACAGTACTTCTCCTAGTTTTTTTTTTTTTTTTTAATCTACAAATGTGAGAGGACATTCAACTTTTCCTTTCTGTAGCTATCACTTCTTTCTGGTCTCCATCAGACATTTCTTTGTTTTTTCCCTTTACATTTTTTTCTGCTTTCTTGAGCCATGTGTTTGGTTTAATATGTATAATATACTAAACCTAAAGTTCCAGTGATAAGAACACAACTGGAAGTCAGGAAATCTGAGTTCCAGACTTAGGCTTTTGCTGATGATATAATCTTGGGCAAGTTAAATGCCTACTTGTGCATTTCAGTTTTTTCCTATGTGTATAATGAGGAAATTGGGCCAGATAAGCCAAAGAGATCTCTTCCACTTGGAGTATCATTTATCCTAGATTGTCGGTTTCCCTTCTGTCAATTAATCTGGACAGCCTCACAAGGCAATTACTTTTAAAATACAATGGTGATCTAAAGTCATGTTTGGGTATTTTGGCTAAAAGTAGAATTCCTGTTAATCAATTTATATTCAGGCTATAATATTTACAATCCATGAAGAAGAAGCCAAGCTTCAAAATGTCTTGTCAATGAACAAGATACTCTATGTCCTTGACACATTCTAGATACTTTCAAGGGTACACTGGGAGCCAAGCATGCTGGGGAAACAGAAGGGAGCAGTATCATGTCCTCATGTTATTCTTTATCTATAATTTGTAGTTATAATTTGTAGGTCTGCCAGAATTTTCTCAGCATGACTCCTCCAAATTTCACGTTTTTATCCCAGATTACACACATCTCAGCCCTGGCAAGAAGGTCCTCATTTACAGCCAGTTTTGAAAATAGTGGAAATGTTTGATATATATTCAGTTTTTAGTATTCATCACCTTGCATCGAGTGGCAAAATAGAGAGGCTCCAGTCTTCTGTTGAGTTTAGGCCATGGAATCAGAAACCTTGAACTTGGTAAGACTTGTAATGAAGACTTAATCATTCTAAGATGAGTAACCTTGTCTATGAGAGAAGCATAATAATAGTAACAAAGTCAAAGGTTGACAAGGTTTAATAAATAGTCCTATAAAATATTTAACCTATCTCTGGGCCATGGTAAGCAATCAATATGCATTACTTGCATACTTTTTAATTTTTTTAAATTTCAATCATTTATGTAAATATTTTAAAAACTTCCAAGTGATGCATATAGTTTAGAAATAAAATTATGTAAAATGAGTAAAGTCATTTTTTTGTGTTACAGGTATAAAAATAATAAAGTCACTGGAAATTAGAAAACTTCCATGGACACTAGCAAAATAAATAGTGTATGTAAGTCAACACATAAAAGGATGAGTTAATTTATTACTTAGTTAAAACATCTTAATGGCAATAGCCATGTCATCTTTTTTAATTATAAGAAAAATTAATAGTCACTGTAAACTTTTCAAAAAATTAAGAAAATATGGTCCATTTTCTTTTACCTAGAGATAACTAATACTACTATTTTAGCTATGCATCCATAAAAAGAGTCATTACTTACAGTTTTTATTTCTTTTATTGCTTGAGTGAAAACTGGAGAATTATAATCTATATCGAGAGTCTTTGTTTTTCCTATTTCTGATATATTGATCTTTTGTGTCCTAATTTGTAAAGATGAACTTTAGACTGTGACTTTAAAATCCCTTCCTGCTCTGAAATGCTAAAGTGAATAGAATGAGGCATATTTGGCATTATAAGAAGATAAATAACTTTTTCCTTAAATTATCTAAGCACTCTTGCATGCTGATCACCACATATTACCTAAAAATACATGTGACCTTTTATATTGAAGTATAGTTAATTTACAATGCTGTGTTAGATTTAGGCATACAGCAAAGTGATTCCATTATGTGCATTCTTCTTCAGATTCTTTTTCCTTATATATCGTTACAAGTTATTGAGTATAGTTCCCGTAGTATACCGTACATCCTTGATTCTCTAGTTTATATACAGTAGTGTATACATGTTAATGCTACGATTTTCTCAGTTACACTGTAGAAACCAGAAAGTGAGTGGGTGCTAGAATCATGAGGTAGACGGTGTTTTTGGGAAAAGCAGAACTTCGTAGTCTCCATCCCTCTTGAGACGTATCCCCTGCACATCCTAGCCTTCTTCTTGTGCTCTCCTTTTCCTTCCTCCTGCTTGCCTGGATCCCAGAATTATATGCCATATCTGTAACTATAAAATGACAGCTCTCGTTTCCTATTAAATAAATTCCATGCTCTGAGAAGTGAGGAGGGTGCATGTCCCACTGCAGTTCTGTGACTGGATCAGGCTTTCCAGGACCGACATAAACTGAGATTGGTGGCTACTGTGTTTTCATCATTGACATCTGATCAGTTCTTTAATCTTTATGTGTTCCTGGTTCTGGCTTTAGACACTGACTAATAATACGTCCCATACTCAGGGATACTTAGACTTTCTCACACTTAACCATCTAATACTTTTTATGACTCTAACATTTTCATTTTACTAATGGATTAAAAGGGGCCCCGAGAGATGATAGGGTTTGCTTTATGTCTCTGCAGTGAAGACATAACAAATCTCACTGTAATAATACCTGGAATGTCATTATGTGATGCATTCCTTAGAGTGTGACTGCTTTTGGGTTATTTTTGTTTTTAATAAGAAACTGTTATTAAATTTGCCTTTCTGGGATAAGGGGCCTGCAAAACCGAAATTGTTAATACTTCGTTCAGGTTAGTTGAGAAGCAGTTGTAAATGAGGTCAGGCAAGGACCCAGCAAAACTCCTGAGACGTGGGGTGGGGGGCAGAAAGGGAGGGATGGAGTGCAGACTGGGGTAGAGAAGTAGCCCTGGATTTGGGAAGACAGGATTTGTTGGTGACTCTGATTACAGTGGCTTCTGTGTGATAGTGGAGGGGAAAACTGCCCAAAGCGCGTTGAAATGAACAGAGTGTGGGGGAGTGAAAAGACACTAATATTTCATAGAATTTTTCCCTAAGGGAAGTAGAGAAAGAACATACCTGGAGAGATACAGGAAGCCCGTGGAGGGATCTCTCAAAATAGAGATGAAATCGCAGCGTATTTGTGTGCTGTTGGGAATGGGCTGTTATTTAGGCCGTTATTTATCTTCTTATTGATAATAAGGAGAAAAAAATCATTGGTCACAAGCGCAGTCTTGGGTTGGTGAGAGAGGATGTGATCTAGTGCACAGAAGGTTTGGTTTTATATAAGGTATGAAAACAGTGTAGGTGTGAAGAAGCAAGTACGAGAGATTTGATGGCGGAAAGGTACAGTGGTTCTCTTTTGGTTTCTTTGATTCTGTCAATGAAATAAAAAAGTTAAGTCAAAAGGTGAGAGGGAGGGGATGTTGAAGGTTTGCTAAGAGAAGGGAACACATGAACATCCATCTCTGATGCCGGGCCGGGGATCAAACCTACATCCCACTGCTCTCAAGAAGCTGCCAATCATGTTGTGCCACAGTGGGAAATCCAAGACCTTGAATTTGAGATTAGGTTTTCAGTGACCAAGAAGCTAATGGGAGTGGCGTGTGACTACAACAAGTCAAGATAACGGATGGTAGTACTGGATGGCATATGCTTCCAAAATGGCGGGGTTTTTGAAGGAGAAAGGAAGAAATAATGTGAGGAATATGGAGAATGCCCAGCCTCCGCTCCAGGCTCTGTGCAATGCAGGATGTGGAAGGAAAAACAACCTTCACTTGAGAGGCCTGCAGGGGGAGCATTTTCCACAGGAAGGAGCCTGATTTCATAATGAGCACACAACTCATCATGTGACGGAGAAACTGAAAAGGAAGTTTGAACGTACAAGTTTTTTCTGTTTTTGTTTTTGTTTTTTTCTAGTGTAGACCATAAGTTTTAGGGCATTCAGCAGAAAAGCTCAGATGGGTGGTGGTGGTGAATAATAACCATGAAATCCTATTAGAAGATCTACATGTATTATCTGAGTAAGCATAGGTGATCCAGAGGAGCACTTCTCAAACTTTAAGGCACGTGGGACATTTTGAAAATTGAGATTCAGTAGGTCTTGGTGGGAGGAGGAGGCAGGGGGCTGAGATTATGCATTTCTAACGTGTGCCAAGGTAATGCTGATACAACCAAATTGAGGATCACATTTTGAAGGCTCTGTGGAGAGTGTCAAGGTTGGGAGGGGATGTCAGAGATGCATTTGATCAAGGATGTTTGGAGCTCTGGAGCCTCCTTCATTACAGAAATATTTAATCATTGTCACCATTGGGGGAAGATCGGTTTTTACACCTTCTCTCCTCCTCTTCTCTTTTCTGAATCTGAAGCACCTGTGTTAATATATATTTATTCCACCAAATGTATTGTCTGCATTTCATAGGTGTGTGCGTTAGGCCACAGGATCATTTGATTTTTAGAGCTAGCGACTGTGAGGAACAGTGGAAAATTTTTGGATCATGAGTTATAACACCTGATTTTAATTCCCATTTCTACCATTAACTAGCTATGAAAAACAGTGGAAAAAATCATTTACTTTTCTGATCACTTTTATTTGTGAAGTGGGGATAATCATGCCTAGCTGCCTTTTATGAAATTCAAGTAAGATACTTGATATGAAAATGTATAACCTGAAAAACAATATAATAATATAATACTTATTACAGGGCTAGTATTTCTTCAGTACATATCAGCATAGCATCCTAGCAGGCAACTGGTCTGGCTGATGAGTTTCCATGTCATACCAGTGTTGAAATATTTTTAATAGAACCCTTAAATTTTATATTTCATAATTGTTATTATATACTTGTATCTTTTGGTAGTGCTAGCAGAAAAATAGGTAAGATAAGTTATAGAATTAAAGAGCTGAAATAACAAGGTGGGTAAAAGATATGAACATCTATGCCATGACACACTGAGTAAAAATGAAAGTAATTTCAGAAGTCTATGAAATTACTCAGAACAATTATGTCACTTTTACCAGGAAGCATTAAGATGTCAGTTTTTGTTCCCTTAACACATTTTAAAGCACACTTACCGTAATTTCTTATGTCATCTTTCTCTTGAGATTATACCTTTCACAGTGCTGTAGATTGATGGTTGATTCATGCAGGTATATACTCAGCTAAGGGAAGAATGATAAGCATGGACAAACTATGATTAACTCTGTTCTGTAAGAAAAACTCTCTGATCCAACATTGGTTATGGGAACTCAGGTCGGACCTTTCTCGAAGACTTCCTAGGTATGTTAGGAAAAGAAAATAGTTTTACAAATACATTGTGTTCTCTGACAGTAAAATGGGCAAAAGGTCTAAACAGACATTTCTCCAAAGAAATACAGATGGCCAGTATGAACATGAAAAAAATGCTCAATATCACTAATTGTTAGAGAAATGCAAATCAAAACTGCAGTGAGGTAACACCTCACACTAGTCAGAATGGCCGTCATTAACAAGTCTATAAGTAGCAAATGCTGGAGACAGTGTGGAGAAAAGGGAACCCTCTGACACTTTTGGTGGGAATGTAAATTGGCACAGCCACTATGGAAAACAGTATGGAGGTACCTCAGAAAACTAAATGTAGAACTACCATATGATCCAGCAGTGGCTCTCCTGGGCATATATCTGGACAAAACTTTCCTTGAAAAAGATACATACACCCCTGGTTCATAGCAGCGCTATTCACAATAGCCAAGAGAACAAAATGACCTAAATGTCCATTGACAGATGAATGGATTAAGAAGATGTGGTACATATATACAGTGGAATAATCCTCAGCCATAAAAAAGATAATGCCATTTGCAGCAATATGGATGAAATTAGAAATTCTCCTACTAAGTGAAGTAAGTCGGAAAGAGAAAGACAAGTACCGTATGATATCACTTATATGTGGAATCTAAAATATGGCACAAAAGAACCTATCTACAGAATAGAAACAGACTCACAGACATAGAGAACAGACTTGTGGTTGACAAAGGGGAGGGCAGAAGAAGTAGATAGAAGGGGAGTTTGAGGTTGGTAGATGCAAACTATCATGTTTAGAATGGATAAGCAATGAGGTCCAGTTTCTTGAGATAGACCATAATGGAAGGTCATATGAGAAAGAGAATGTGTGTGTATATGTATAACTAGGTCACTGTGCTGTACAGCAAAAATTGACTCAATACTGTAAATCAACTATACCCTAATAAAAATTAATTTAAGTTAAACTAATAAAAAGAGAAGTTTTAAAGCTGAAAAATAAGGGTCAGTGAGCTCCTGTGTTTACAGTCTTCATTGCATAATAAAAGTGAAGATCTTTCACATTAAAAAAGAATTTGACACTTTCTTAAAAAGTTAAACATACCACTACCACATGATCTAAACTTTCTTATCCTAAGTATTTACCTGAAAGAAATATAATTTATGTCCATATAGTGCTTCATATGTAAATGTTCATATGTTCATTGATAACAGCCAAACACTGGAAACAATCCGAATTTCTCTCAAGAGTTGAATGGATAACCCCCTCTTGGTATACCCATACAATGCAATATCGATATCACCCAATAACAAAAAAAAAATTAATTACTGATACATATACCAGTATGAATGCATCTCAACATAATAATGTTGAGTAAAAGAAGCCAGGCAAAAAGAGCACTTACTCTGTATTCCATTAATATAAACCTCTAAACAGTGCAAAATTTTAGTGACCAAAAGTAGGTCGGTTGTTGTCTGGGTTGTAGTAAAAGGGAATGAATGAGGTAAGGTGGGAAAGAGGAGTCATAGAGGGATGTGGGGAAACTCCAGGGGAATGAGTATATTATCTTGATTGTGTTTATGATAGTGATGGTTTCATAGGTATACACTTCTGTCAAATTTAACAAATTTTATACTTTAAACATAGTGGTCAATTTTACCCTAAAAAAGCTGTTAATAAAAACATAGAGCACCTCCCACCTCATCTCCATGACCTTTCCATGCTTCTAAGCCTGGAAGGAGCTCATTGATTTGACCCCATGCTGCTGATTAGACTCAACTATGACCGAACCTTATGTGCAATGAGACCGTTTTCTTCATCCCTCCCCTATGAATTGTTTGCCTTTCTGCTTCCCTCTTCACGGTACTTCCCCCCTTTTAGATCTGTATGCTGGCTTACTTAAGTGATTGCTTTCCAATTATGATATCCTCCATCCTATTTCTTCTTAATTCTCTTTTATTTAGAGAATCCCTTTCAGTGTTTCTTTTAAAATGAGTTTAGCATTGCTGCACTCTTTTAGCTTTTGTTTGTTGGAGAAATTCTTTATTTTTCTTTCTATTTTAAATGATGTTCTTGCTGGGTATTCTAGGCTGTAAATTTTTCCCTTTTAGAACTCTGAGTGTATCTTGCCACTCTCTTCTGGCCTGTGGTGTTTCTGTAAAGAAATCAGCTGATAGCCTTATGGAGACTCCCTTATAATTAACACTGTTTTTGTCTTGCTGCCTTTAGAATCCTTTCCTTATCTTTAACTTTTGCCATTTTTAATATGAGATGTCTTGGTGTGGGCCTGTTTGCGTTCAGCTTGTTTGGGGCCCTCTGTTCTTCCTGTATCTTGATATCTGTTTTCCTTTATATTGGGAAAGTTTTCCGACACAATTTCTTCAAATATATTTCCAATTCCCT
>PVHT020000166.1:42291-60375 GCA_004024745.2 Catagonus wagneri | reverse complement strand
TTTATGGCCGCACCCGCGGCATGTGGAGGTTCCCAGGCTAGGGGTCTAATCGGAGCTGTGGCCACTGGCCTGCGCCGCAGCCACAGCAACGCAGGATCCGAGCCGCGTCTGCAACCTACACCACAGCTCACGGCAACGCCGGATGGTTAACCCACTGAGCAAGGGCAGGGATCGAACCCGCAACCTCATGGTTCCTAGTTGGATTCGTTAACCACTGCGCCACGACGGGAACTCCTGGCCTACTTTATATTAGCCCATAGATCTCTTATATTGCTTTCATTTTTTTTTCATTTGGTTTTCTGTCTGCCATCCTGATTGGGTGATTTCCATCATTCGATCTTCCAAGTCACTAATTCATTCCTCTGCATTATTCATTCTGCTCTTTAGTGCCTTTAGCTCAGTTTGCATCTCTGCAAATGAATATTCTAATTTTTCTTGACTCCCTTTATATTTTCTAGTTTCTTTCTAAAGTAATCTGCATTACTATTTATATCCACTCTTAATTCCTTCACATTCACCCTTAATTTCTTCAATATTTTCACTATCTCCTTTTTGAACTCAGTGTCTATTAGACTACAGAAGTCTGTTTCATTGTTTGCTCCTTCATTTGAATTCTCCTGTTCATTTAACTGGGTATGGTTCCTAAGCTTCTCCATTTCGCTTATATTTTTCTTATTCTGTGAACTTAGGGAGACCAACTACTGTAGTCTTGGGCTATTTCCATGAAAGAGCACCCCTTTGTATTTTTTTGGGGATTAATAATTATTTTTGGCATGGGAGTTTGGATATTTGTTGTCTCTTTCTTCTGTGTGCATGTTATTATCCACTTGATAGGCTGCTGAGTGTGTTTCCAGGGAGAAGGAGGCAATGGGCATGGCTAGTAGTTAGTGCCTGATGCTGGGCTCTCCACACTAATAAGGACCTGCAGGAAGTTGGAGTAGGCTACTTGCAGTTGCAGGGCCCTGGGAAGTGGTAATAAGCCTGAGGCAGATTTAAATGGTTCTCGGGTCATTTGGCAGTGGCAGGGTGTGTGAGTTCCCAGGGTAATGAGAGCAACAACGGGTGGTGTTTGGTTGCATTGCCCTCTTTTGTGATGCCCTCTGAGGTGACTGGGTCTGCAAATGTTGCCTGTCCACAGATCCCAAGTGGTGGCAGGCCATACCCACTTCTGGAGTCAGAGATAACTGTGGTGGTTTGCCTCCCACCACCTGTAGACCATACAAGAAGCTCCCTGTCCTGCTTAGCCATACAGGACGTGCTGCACAGGCTGCTTCTAGTTGCAGGGTCCTGGAAAGTGATCAGGCATGTGTGGCAATGCCTGGAGCATTTGGCAGTGGCAGCAGCAGAGCAGCTGTGTTTCCAGGCAAGTGAGAGTAACAATGGGTGCTGCTAGTTGCAGTGCTCTCTTTTTGGCCTACCTCTGAGGTGACTGTGGCCACAGGTGGAGTCTGTTCACAGACCCCTAGTGATGGCAGGCCACACCTCCCTCTGGTTTCTGAGATGACTGCTGTGGTTTGTCCCCACCACCTGTAGATCATGCAAGAGGTACCGCATTAGCCTCCTGCTACCTTTAGCCCAAGCAAGAGGTGCCTGGTCTCCCATAGCCCAAGCAAGTGGCCTCTCACCACCCATAGCCTGTGCAAGTGGCACCCCACCTCTAAGAGCCTGGCATGTGCAGGGAAGGAGATTCCTATGGCAGTTCACCCTTCCTCTTCTCGCCCTCCCCAACAATGGCACCTTGCTTCTCTAGAGGGGGGACAGACCTCCTCCCCAGTCCCATTGGCAGTGGCGTTCCACTCCCCAGCCTGTGGTGCATGGCTCCCTATCCCCTCAGCCTGTCTCCACACGGCCAACCCTAGTCCACTTGAGCATCTCAGGCTGTGGTGTTCAGGTCGGTGGTGCAGATGATCTGTGCGGCTCTCACTTTGCTTTGCCCTCCTCATTCTAGCTTTGTGCTTTTCTAGGCGACTTTGAGGTCCCCCCATCTTGGCTGATCTCCCTGTCAATAAGGTGGCTTCCCAGGGTGTGGTTTCCTTTTCTCTTTAACAGCTCCCTCTCAGGAATGCTGGTCCTGTCCTGATCCCTTCTCTCTCTCCTTTTTATCTACCCAGTTATGCAGAGAGTTTCTTTCCCTTTTTGGAGGTTTAAGTTCTTCTGCCAGTGTTCATTAGACATTTTATGCAAGTCATTCTATGTATGGATGTGTCTTTTTTGATGTGTTTGTGGAAGAAGGTGAGCGTGACATCTTATTCCTCTGCCACCTTGATCCTTCTCAGGCACAGTCTTTAGACTAGGAGTGAGGCATCCTTCAGTGACCAGGACAGCCCAGCTCCTGCTCTCCTGAGGCTCACAGTCTTCTCAGAGACAATCAGGTCACTTGCTTTACAGTTATGTATACAGTTATTGTTTGCGGCTACTCAGCTTTTGGATACCCTTTATGCGATAGATGTTATGGGAAAATTCTCCTTTGGTAGTTGTTGGTGGGAACTAGGGGCCGTTTCTTCCTAAAACTGTTAGGACTGTTTCCCATTCTCTGAGAAAAGTCCTAGTATTTAATGATTGCTAGCTAAATTCTTCTACCTACTTTGAAATTTTGAGAGTGTAAAACAGACCAAGTATAATTTGTGTGTTGTCAAAATTAGAAGTTAGCTGTGCTAGTAGCCAGTGATGCTTTTGCCGGCATTAATGTCTCAAAGAGACCATGCCTAGAGGGAACAGTTTGGTTCCTGCTCATCTTCAGATCCTGGTTCTCAGGACTTTCTTTAGAAAGTCTTAAGTCTGTTCAGGCTGCCTCTCTGTTCATGATTATTAACAAATATCACAGACTGGTTGGCTTCTAAATAATAGAAATTTATTTCTCTTACTCTGGAGGCTGGCAAAACCAGGCTGCCAGCCCTGCTAGGTTCTGGTGAAGGCTAGATTACAAGTTGAAGACTACTAGCTTCTCATGGGGTCTTCATGTGGTAAAAAGGGTTAAGAAGCTCCATGAGACCTCTTTTATAACTCTATTAATACCATCCATGAGGATTCCACCTTCACAAATATCCCCCTCTGTCACTTGTTGTTGTACTCAACTTCTTCTGGTTTTAGCTTTCTGAGCACAGGAATGGTGCCTACGCCAGCTGGCTGTTGTAAGGTTTCATGGTGTAATCCAGGTAAAATGCTCTGCACAGTGCTTGGCATGTAGAGATGCTTAATGAGTCTTAGCTGTTACCATAATTCTGGCTTCCTAAGGGGGCTTCATACCTGCATAAAAACCACTCCAGCCAAATTTAGTCAGCTGATGACTATTGGAAAGCAACACTGATCTAGAACCTTTGAGGGTGACTTGATCGCCAAGGTAAATGTTGTTGTGCAGATTACACTGTCATACAGCAAAGAGACAGAAGTTCAGAGGATCAAGCAGGGGAGGCAAAAATACCTAGACAAAAGTGCCTGGAACAAGAATCAGAATAGGAATTTAGAGAGTCAAAGTTTAATGAAAGAACAGGTGATAAAAGCAAGCTGAGATTCCTTTATAGGATGATTAACCATGCTTTTTTGAATCATCATTATACAGGAAAGCTGGCCCCAAAGCAACATCAATACAACTGATAAAAGGGTCATTTAATTCTAAGATCTGTGTTGGCCCCTCACCTTGTATAGCTCTCAACTGAGTAGAAGTGAATATTGTGAGATGCAAGCAGATTGAGAAAATGATTGTCATGGCTGAGAAGGGCATGAGAGTTGCTGAAACTCACAGAAAGTACAACTTTGCATATTCATCTCTCTCTTTGTTAACTCATGCTTATCTTAAAACTTGGGATCTGATGGAAATTTGGATAGAAAAATAGTGACTGAAACAGAATTGCTTGTTCTCTGAAAACATTAACTTGGTTGGTCATTTAAAGGAAATGAAATGTGGAAAGGGCTTATTTGCAAAGGTGTTATAGTAGTACTATGGTGATGCTTTTAAAGCTATCACATAAAACATTCAATGCTGAAGAATTTTAGGAATGGTGGAAAATCACCGTTCCTCTTGATGAGCCAGAAAAGACCTTCTGTCATCATGCAAATTATTATCTTGGCAGCATTGTCCTTGCATGCTTAATGGCACAGCAGGCATCTTTGCACAGAGCTCTTTCAGTGTCCAAATGGTGAACAGGGGCCATGAAGTGAGGGAGGTGGAGTCTTATATGGAGCAGTTTTTAACTGCAATTAAAACTTCACTGCTTGCCAGATCCCAACTAGTGCCCCCTGTGTAAGAACCTCCCTATCCCCAAGCCTCTGCTGGGAGGTTGGATAGCAACTGACAGCAGTAAAGAGGAGGAAAGGAGCTGACTGCAGCCTGGAGGAGAAAATCATTGATGCTGAGGTTAGAACAAAATTGAGAAGCTCACTGTGATGGGAGGTGCTCACAGTAGACCATGGACTCCTCTAGGGGAGCCTCTCTTCCTGCCTTTGATGCTCCTTCCTTTAGAAAAATTTTGAAGTGTCGTTGATTTACCATGTTGTCTTAATTTCTGCTGTACAGTAAAGTGATCAGCTACATGTATACCCATATCCATTCCCATAGAAGTTACAACAGAGTATCGGGTAGGGTTCCCTGTGCTCTACAGCAGGTCCCTGTTGACTATCCATTCCATACACCATAGTGAGCATGTCATCCCAAGCCCCCAATCCTCCCCCCCCAGCCACACCCTTCCCAGGAGATAACTATAGGTTTGTTTTTGAAGACTGTGAGTCTATTTCTGTTTATTTACTCGGTAGAGTCATCCTTTCTTTCATCTCCTCTCCTGCATTCCTAGAGCACTAGGCACTCGAGAGATAGCAAAATGAGTCAGATTCAATTTGTGCCACTAAAGAACCCTGGACTGGGACTAAAACAGCACCTTCTGATTATCTAGATGACTTTAGCAAGGCTTTTTACTTCTTGTTCCTCTAGCTTTATCTCATCAGAAATCTAGTAACTGGAATTCCTGTTGTGGCTCAACAGGCTAAGGATCCAACATAGACTCTGTGAGGATGTAGGTTCGGTCCCAAGCCTCACTCAGTGGGTTAAGGATCCAGCATTGCCACAAGCTGTGTTGCTGGTATGGCTCTGATCTGGTGTTGCTGTGGTTGTGGTGTGGGCCTTAGCTGCAGCTCTGTTTAGATTCCTAGCCTGGGAACTTCCATATTCCACTGGCGCAGCAGTAAAACGAGAAAAAAAAAAAATCTAGAAACTAGAGATGGTTTTTAAGGTTTTCCTAGCTCTGAAAGTTTACTAGCTTCTACATATTATCACTTATTATGGGCTAGGTATTCAGCTAAGAATCTTATTTGATTCTCATGAAAGTGAAACAGGCAAATGCTATTATTACATCTCAAATTTTACAGATGAGAAAAGTGAGGCTTAGCAAGGCTAAATAAATAGAAGAAAATATCTCAGAAAGTTAATAGGTTGAAAACTTAGAATGTTTACCTTGGAGGTCTGACTCCACACATAGCCCCTATGCTGTATTGCCAGTGGGTTTTTTTTACAGCTGGCTTGGCTAGAGCTAATAGAGATTGCATAGGTGCCTAGGCTCTGGTGTCAGAATTCCTTATGTTCCAATTCAAGCTCTGTTATACTTAACCCCTTTCAGACCATCAATGCATTAATAACAAACTTCTTACCAGAAGTTATAGCCATACTAAACTTTGATTTTCAATCAATAGCCATTGATTGCCTCACTCCCAAAATATTGCTCCCTTCCTTACATCAATGCCTGCAATGTCACCATTATAATGTGAGCTCCTTCAAGTAAAGTGTTATCTTTTTTAGCAAGCTCCTCCTCTTATTAATAATAATAATTTTGATTAAGGGATTATACTATACCAGGCAAGATAACAAAGCACTTTATGTCCATTATTTCACTTACTCCTCATGACAACCTTGTAAGATATTCACACACAGGATATGAACAATAGTTATTCCCATGCTACACATGGGAGTATGAGATTTAGCGAGATGGCCAAAATCATTCAACTTATAACTGTTTGATCCAGACCTCTCTGATTCTAGAATTAAGCATTCTGCCATTCTTCACCAGTAGCTATGCCTAGAAGAATTAAGATGGAGTCCTTATTACATAAATATGGATTCATTTATTTCTCCTATCTTCTCCTCCATAAAAGGAGGGACCAGCACAGCATAAGAGCACAGTTGTATCATAGGAGTTGCCAATTAAAAGGAGAGAGAACAGCTTTGAAGGCCAACTTTGCTGGGATGAGGAGGGCTGTTTATGGAGATTAATTTCCCTTTCCTTGTTTGGCTTTGTCCTCATGCTGGGTTTGCTGCTGAGAGACAAGGCAACCCTGATTCCAACTAGAATTACAGAGGCTTAGGGCTGGAAAATAATTTGAAGAGTGTAGCCTTCACCCCTCCTCTGTTGAAGACACCCACTCTACAACAACATAAGTCATTAATATTCTTTCCACTATCTCTGCTGTACTGTCTCCTTGACCATGAAATCACTACATCTCTCAGGTTGGCTCTATGTTTCAAAGCTCCTCCCTTATCCCAAGTTAAACTTTCCTTTGTTTTGTTATTTTCGCTTTTTTTTTGCAAAAAAAACCTCCTGCAGTATATGGAGGTTCCCAGGCTAGGGGTCCAATCTGAGCTATAGCCACTAGCCTACGCCACAGCCACAGAAACGCAGGATCCAAGCCGCGTGTGCAACCTACACCACAGCTCAAGGCAGTGCCAGATCAGTGAGGCCAGGGATTGAACCCACATCTGCATGGATGCTAGTTGGATTCGCTAACTGCTGAGCCACAACAGGAACTCCTTTTTCTTTTGATAAACAAGGAACACATTTGCTTGTTTTTCTGTATGATCATAAACTGTAATTGTATATATTTTAGGAATCAACAATCACAATTCATATGTTCTGCTTCCCAGTCTGGCTGCTATCCATTAACCTGGTTCTTCCTACTCATTCTTCAGGTGTTAGGTCACAGATCACTCTCCTGAAAGATCTCTGACTCCTTAGATAAGGTCAGTTCCCCCTGTTTAATGTGTCCATAACATCCATGCCAACAACTACATAATGACATATTGAATGTTCGTGTTTCCTCCAAGATAATAACTCTATTAAGGGCAAAAACTTACCATTTTGCTTGTATATGTATCCCAGGCACTGTGCTTATTCATTTCATTCAAAATATTTTATGGATAAGCTCCCAGGTACCGACTACTGTGCTTTTGAACCAGAGAGATTCAAGCCTTTACCTGGTAGAATTTAGAGTCAAGTGGAGCTTTTCATCCTTTTTCTGTCAACTTTTATCTCTTAATAGTGTTACCAAATGCACGTTTGTGTGACCAGTGTATGGTGAGGCCAAGCAAATTGAAGCATCAGAGTTTGAGGCAGAGAAACGTTTATCACAGGGCCATGCAAGGAGACAGGTGGCTCCTGACACCCCCAAATTCCAAACTCCCCAAAGGATTTCAGCATTTTTAAAGGCCAGGTGAAAGAGGGGGTTACAGTGTATGTGATAAGTTCATGCACAATTCTCTGATTGATGGTGAGGTAATAGGGCCATATCATGGGGTTAACATAATCAGTCCTTAACCTCCAGGACGCCTGGGGGCTATGTGCTCCTGGTCACCGAGTAGTTAACATCTTCCGTTTGGTGGGGGGATGCACTTGGGAAATGTGCATCAATTACTGTTAACTAAGTACTTCAAAGGAGCTTCAAAGAGGAGCTAAAGCAGAGTGTATGGGGGAGGAGCCTGTCCAAGGAAGGCCCCATAGGTTTCTGCTCCTTAAAATAACAATTAGTAATCAAAGAAATTTGCTGTATGATCCCTCTGTACCCTATTTTTCTAAGTGTAAATTCTTTCAGAGTGATGGTTCATATGTGTGCTCACGCCTCAATTTACTTTTTTTTTTTTTTTTTAATTTTTATGGCTGCACTTGCCACATATGGAAGTTCTTCGGCTAGGGGTCAAATCTGAGCTGCAGCTATGACCTTTGCCACGACTGCAGCAATGCCAGGTCCAAGCTGCAGCTGCAACCTGTGCTGCAGCTTGTGGCAATGCAGGATCCTTAACCCACTGAGTGAAGACAGGGATCAAACCTGTGTCCTTACAGAGACAATGTCGGGTCCTTAACCTGCTGAGCTATGATGGGGATGCCTTGATTTGCTTTTTGAACTGACTTGTCCTCATTTTTCTGATTCCAGAAACTGAGGTCAGACAGTTTAACTGACAGTTGCACGGTAGGACTGTATTGATATCATCATTCATTCATTTATTCCTTCTTTTTTTTTTTTCAGCTCCCTCTTCCTTTAGCAGTTATGGTTATACTTGTCTCAGCATTTGTGATAAAGAAAACTTTGGCCATAGTGTAGGTGTGAGCTTTGGGGTCAAAGTGACTTTGGTTCTGTGTGACCTTGGGCTAGTCAGTTAAACACTCCAGTTCTCAGTTTCCTGAGGAATATCAGTTTACTTGATAATTTAAAAAAGAGGGTTCACTGAGAAGTAGCAGCAGCAGCAGCAGCAGCAACGGCACCACCAGGTTATGACCATCAGCAGCATCTGACAATTACATGATCCTTCTCATGAGCCAAGAACTGTTCTCAGGACTTGATATACCTTAATTCATTTAACGCCACCTATGAGGTAGATGCATTATTATCCCTATTTTACAAAGGAGGTAAAAGAGACACATAGAGGTTGATCAACACAGCCAGTGTAGCCTAGCTGGTGAGTACAGACCCAAGAGAGAAACCTCAGTATCAGTTCTGAGGCTCTGCAACTCATACTCTCAACATCCTCGCTGTAACTGTCTCTAGGGAATGTATGCAGGAGTTTGGCCCTGTGCTCAATACGAGGTGGCTCTGTCTGGTTAATAACACATTTGTGACAACTCTGAATTGACTTGTCCCTCTTTTCCAAAAAGATCTCAGCAAATAAGAGAAACATCGTGAACACGAAGCATCCATTCTCTGGTTCAGATGAGCCCTAAACCCAGGCCTGTACCAGATCTAAGTGGTCAGATTGACAACATAACAGGAATAAATAAGAAAGGAGTAAGGCGTGGAATCTAATGAAGGAAATGAGCTTCTGATGTGAGAACTGTCTGCAAGGTAGTAGAGTTGGCTCCTGGGTCTTCCATACAAACCCCTTGGCTCTGAAAGCTGCAGAATTATCCACCAGTGTCAGTGACTACGCTTAGTCGGTGCCCCCCTGGTGCCAGTCCTTCCAAGGGCTGAGAATTTTAATTCTCTTGAAAAGAGGGCAAACTGACCCTCTGTTTAAAAGCTCCACTCTGTATCTCACATGTTTCTTCGGAGTGAAATGAGAAGACTTTCTGTGCAAACGTCGCCTGCCTGTTGTTTCTTGGACAGAGGGCGGGTTCCTTTCTTGCTTCCCCGTGTTGTCCATGTAACTCTGCCCCTCTCCTTTCTCAGACTCTTTCCAGCCTGCTCTCGTTTGCTTCACGGGCCAGCCCAGGAGCCCGGGTTTCATTTTCCCTCATTCATTCAGGAACTCATTTATTTCTTCAACAAAGATTGACTTATCTTGTGAAATGCCCTAGGGCTAGATACAAGAGAGAACAAGCAAGCGTGAACCCTGCCTTTTGGGTCACCTTCAGGAATTTAGATGCTAGGGTCAAGGAGAAGACTTGAAATGGTTTTAAGTGAGGATGGTGATCAGATGTGCATTTTGAGAAGGTCACTCGGGGTGCAGAGTGGCCGAGGGATTGGAGGGGTCAGGGATAGATGCTCCCACCCCCTTGGCAGCCACAAGTCTGTTCTCCACGTCTGGGAGTCTGTTTCTGTTCTGTAGATGGAGAGAGTCTTCTGTGCCGTATTTGAGATTCCACATATAAGGGATATTCTATGGTACCTGTCTTTCTGTTTCTTACAGCAGAAATTGACAGAACGTTGTAAATCAACTATACTTTGATAAAAAAATTAAAAGAGTAGCTGGTATTATAGCAACAGGCAAGAGATGACAGAAATACACTATCTCTCAGCTTTATATTTTTCTCTTCCTCTCATGAATCCCCTGTCATCTTAAAATGCCTTCCTGTAATCCACGCAATCCTGTAACTATGGCATCCTGCCTGGTTAACTGGTGAGTGCCTTGCTGAGGGTCTGTGTCTGATTATTGTCCTCCATGCTCAGCACAGAGCCTTCCACATATCCCATGCTCACTACTGAGTCTGAATCTCAGAATTTCAGAGTCGAAAGGGATCATAGAGGAAGTCTGGTTTGATTACTGTGTTTCGCAAAGCGAGGCAGGTCAAGCATCTTCCCTCAGATCACACATGATAGAGATTAGATTTAATGTCAGCACTCTGAGGCCAACTGCAGTTTATGAATGGTTCAAGGAAATACTGAATAGAGACTCTTCCCCTTGTGTTCATAGTGGGAATCCTACACAAAACAGGAAAGGAACAAGGGGTTTAAGAAGAAGAAAAAAAAAAAAAAAACAGTAGAAAGAGAAGGTGTAGAGTTAAAAATGAAGTAAATATCTTCAATTGCTCCTTACAATCAATTTATATTCTGATAGCGGCAAGGAGGTCTAGTATTTCTAGACTGACCAGGTCTCAGCCAGGGGACCAGGGACAGAGACTGTCTGACCCCTTGGACAAAGTCTGGGGAGAAACCATCTGACATTTGGTGATAAAGAAAAACCTTTTTTTTTTTTTTTGGTCCTTTTTGGCCACAAATATTTTCTCTCTTTCTCCTTTAGGATCATCCATGCATACAGTTCCTTTCTTTAATATGGCAGTGTTTCATGATGATGTTTTTGTGTGTGCACAGTAAACTGAGCCTTTTTAACATGAATGTTTGAGTCTCAGGATTAGCTTCTCTCTAAAATCTTGAAAATTACCTAAAGTGATAATTAGCTGGCACATTCATTGTCAGGCTTACAGGTAATAAGTTGGAGTTTTTTTAAGCTTGGTCTGTAGGCCATCTGCGCTGGACTGTCCTGCAGGACTTTGATAGAAATGCAGCGTCCTGGGCCCCATTTTAGACCTTTTGATTCAGAATCTCTGGCAGTGAGCTCTCAAAATTGGCATTTTATCCAAATGATTCTCATGTGTGTTTAGGTTAAATGATTTGGAAAAGGCATTGTACAAATGCAATTTTAAGAAAGTTTATTTTTGCACTCAGATAGTCCTGGTCTTCACCTCTCTTTACTCAAAAATTTCTCTGGAAAGCTACCTCTGCAGGGGGCAGCATTTAAATAGTCTAAGGACATATGGATGAAGGCAAACAGCCACCTGAACAGAAATTCTGTAGTCTGCTTGACTCACCAGCCTTTTAAGAAAATTCGGTCATGTTGTTGAGTGTGTGTAATAACCGGATGGGGATTCAGGCAGGAACACAAACACTTTACTGTACAAAGGAAAAAATCTCCACAGCCGGAAGAAAGAAAATGAAGCTGGGCCCAGTGTTTCATATAAATGCAAGACGTTATACAGTGTTTAAAATGTCATATGTGCTCACACATAGTAAATGAAGATGAAATCTATACCTTTATCCTCTCTTAACTAGATTTCTATTAATCATTCACTTATTGTTTAGTTGGGTAACCTTTCATGCATCTCTTTATAACTCATAGTAAGGGAGGAGAATGAAGGCTAAATCATATCCTTGCCCCCAGTAAGAGGCTGTTGGCTTGGTTCAGGTGGGCTATGTCTCCTGTGATGACACTGAGCAGAGTGGGAGCGGTGGGAGCCCCCATCACTTGGTCCAGCACTGCCTTTCTCTTTAGGGAAGTACTGATCTCTCCAGATTTCCCTGCATTTTGTGCTGCATGAAAACCCAGCATTCTCCCAGGCAGACTATCTGAAATCTCAAGAGACAGCCATATGGGGTTTCACAGCTCTTAAAGTGTATTGTCCTGATAAGAACTCCGAATCTAAGACCCGTTTTTCCATTCTCATCTTTATAAAAAATATATTTTCACTGAAGAAATTAGATTTTTTTTTTTGAACAAGCACAAGTAGAACAGGGAAACTGTAAAATAGCTGGGGTTTGTGATCTAGCTCAGAAGTGATTTTTTTCAACTCATCTAGGCTGAAATTACTGCAGTCTTTCGCTTAGTGCTTCTTGGGAATTTATTTTCAATTTAGACTGCATACCTGTAAAAAATAGGATGCAGAATGATACTGCAGTTTCTAAAGAAGAGTCTGGAAACCTGGACTGTACCAGGCTTATAAACAAATGCAAATGTATTTGTTAGAAAATCTTGCTTGTACTGAGACTCCAGTTTTCCAGTTGCTTTACTTAGGGACTCTACTATTAATTCTTTTCTTAATTTTTTTATAATGACTTTTATTTTTTCTATTATAGCTAGTTTAGTGTCCTGTCAATTTTCTGCTGCACAGCAAGGTGACCCAGTCACACATACATCTATACATTCTTTTTTCTCATATTATCATGTTCCATCACAAGTGACCAGACATAGTTCCTAGTGCTGTACAGCACGATCCCACTGCTTAGCCACTCCAAAGGAAATAGTTTGCATGTATTAACCCAAATTCCCAGTCCATCCCACTCCCTCCCCACCCCTCTTGGCAACCACAAGTCTGTTCTCTAAGTCCATGATTTTCTTTTCTGTGGAAAGGTTCATTTGTGCCGTATATTAGAGTCCAGATATAAGTGAAATCATATGGTATTTGTCTTTCTTTTTCTGACTTACTTCACTTACTATGAGTCTGTAGTTCCATCCATGTTCCTGCAAATGGCATTTTGTTTTTTTTTAATGGCTGAGTAGTATTCCATTGTGTATATATACCACTTCTTAGTCCAATCATTTGTTGGTGGACATATAGGTTGTCTCCATGTCTTGACTATTGTGAATAGTGCTACAATGAACATAAGGGTGAATGTGTCTTTTTCAAGGCAAGTTTTGTCCATATATATGCCAAGAGTGGGATTGCTGGGTCATATGGTACTTTTATATTTGGTTTTTTAAGGTACCTCCATACTGTTTTCCATAGTGGTCATACCAATTTACATTCCCACCAACAGTGCAGGAGAGTTCCCTTTTCTCCACACCCTCTCCAGCATTTGTTATTTGTTGACTGGTGTGGCGATTCTGACTGGTGTGAGGTGATACCTCATAGTAGTTTTGATTTGCATTTCTCTAATAATCAGTTGAGCATTTTTTCATGTGCTTGTTGGCCATCTGTGTATCTTCTTTGGAGAAATATCTATCCAGGTATTTTGACCATTTTTCATTTGGGTTGTTGGCTTTTCTTGCTGTTGAGTTGTATAAGTTGCTTGTGTATTTCGGAGATTAGGTCCTTGTCAGTTGTATCATTTGAAATTATTTTCTCCCATTCTGTAAGTTGTCTTTTTTTTTTTTTTATGGTTTCCTTTGCTGTGCAAAAGCTTGTCAGTTTGATTAGGTCCCATTGGTTTATTTTTGCTTTTAAATCTGTTGCTTTGGGAGACTGACCTGAGAAAACATTTGTAAGGTTGTTATCAGAGAATGTTTTGCCCATGTTCTTTTCTAGGAGTTTGATGGTGTCTTGTCTTACATTTAAGTCTTTAGGCCATTTTGAGTTTATTTTTGTGCATGGTATGAGGGTGTGTTCCAGTTTCACTGATTTACATGTGGCTGTCCAGTTTTCCCAGCACCACTTACTGACTCATTTTATATTCTTGACTCCTTTGTCGAAGATTAATTGACAATAGGTGTCTGGGCTAATTTCTGGGTTCTATATTCTCTTCCATTGGTCTGTATGTCTGTTTTGGTACCAGTACCATACTGTCTTAATTACGGTAGCTTTGTAATATTGCCTGAATCTGGGAGAGTTATGCTTTCTACTTGGTTTTTGTTCCTCAGGATCACTTTGGAAATTCCGGGTCTTTTGTGGTTCCATAGAAATATTTGGATTGTTTGTTGCAGTTCTGTGAAAAATACCATGGGTAGTTTGATAGGGATTGCACTGACTCTGTAGATTGCTTTGTGTAGTATAGACATTTTTACAATACTAATTTTTCCAGCCCAGGAGCATGAGATATCTATCCATTTCTTTGCATCCTCTTTAATTTCCTTGATTAATGTTCGATAGTTCTCAGCATATATGTCTTTTGCCTCCTTGATCAGGTTCATTCCAGGTATTTAATTTCAGCAGGGGGGCAATTTTAAAAGGTATTGTATTTTTGTATTTGTTTTCTAATATTTCATTGTTAGTATACAGAAATGCAACTAATTTCTGAATGTTAATCTTATATCCTGCTACTTTGCTGAATTCATTGATCAGTTAAAGTAGTTTTTGAGCCTTGCTTCACCTGTGGGCCCAGACCTTCTCCCAGGTTCCCTCTGCCATGGCGTTCCACTTCCCAGCCCATAGCACACCACTCCTCCACCAGTGGCACACTGCTCCTTCGTCCCTCAGGCTGTCCCCACACAGCTAACCCCAGTCCTCTCCCTGGGACTGACCTCCAGAGCCTGAGTCTCAGTGCCCAGCCCCTACCTAAGCATTTCAGGCTGTGGTGTACAGGCCGGTGGTTCAGATGATCTCTGCAGCTCACTCTACTTTGCCTTCCTCAGACCAGATGTTGTGCTTTTCTTAGTGACTTTGCGGTCCCTCCCTCTCATCTGATCTCCTCTTCAGATAGGTGACTTCCCGGAATGTGGGTTCCTTTTCTCCTTCACAGTTCCTTCTCAGGATTACTACTCCATTCTGATTCCTCTCTCTCTCTTGCTCTTTTTTTTTTTGTTTGTTTGTTTTTGTTATTCCCAGTTATGTCAAGAGTTTCTTGCCCTTTTTGGAGGTTTAAGTTGTTCTGCCAGCATTCAGTAGATGTTCTGTGCAGGTCATTTTACATGTAGATGTGTTTTTTTGATGTGTTTGTGGGAGGTGAATGAGATGTCTTATTCCTCTGCCATCTTGATATGCCTCCCTTTATTCAGTGTGTCTTAATAGACCGCCAGGCTGCTTTTAAAGGTCCTTTCAGACAGAGTGCAGAAGAGTAGTTATAGGGAGACCAAATTTTTAGTTCTGATTCTACTTTTCTGTATACTTCTTCATAATAAAGTCCTAGTGGAACTAGAGCTGTGTTTCTGAACTGGTATTTCCTAGAACGCAACTAAAATGCCTAAAGCTAATCGCATGCATAAATCCACAATTTAGATATTTTGAACATGTCATATATCCCCTGACTTGACTGCAGGATAAAATATTTAGAAAATCTGTAGTATCTCAAAGCATGGATCACATGTATTCTATAACTTGTTATTTGATTTCTAATGAAGGAACTAAGAATGAAGAGACATAGGTTTGCAGAAAATTACTGTGTAACCTTGGATGCGTCATTTTCACTCATTTCCTGTCTCAAGTTTTTCATTTGTTGTTTTTTCCATCAACATCTTGTGGCTTTCCCAAAAGTTAAATCAATTTTGCATACATCTAATCTCTCTTCATCATGTTGTTCTGATAACTATGCATAAGCAGACTGTACGTAAATATAACTTTTAGGGAACTTTACTTTTTTTATGAGATATTATTGGGATGGTAAGTTGAGAATTGAATCAGTATAAAAACAGGAAAGTGACAAGATTCATTTAACTATCTTCTTGTCCTGAACAGAGTAAGTTCTGGAGTGACAGATCGATTTGATCTTTAGGGCCAATTCCAGCAGATTGTAGTGGCTACTGAATGTGGAGAAATGAAAGGGGCTAACTGGAAGAAATGGCATCTGTGAGCCTTGCTTGGCATGCAACTGGGAGTGTGGCATAACATCATGTGCCCCACATGTAGGCTGACCTGCCTCTGCCATGTCCGCCTTTTTAAGAGGATACATGCACCCAGATAAAGCTGGATCTGGGGTTAGCGATATTCTGCATGTTATTTGTGTCTTTGGAACGTTTGGAAAGTCCTCAGGCAAAAACTGTGAAAAAGATGAACCCAGTCAAAATTGGCATCTGTAAGAAGCCTGTTTATACTAAGATAGAATTACACGTGCTTTAGATCTATTCCTTTTCTTACCCTAGAATTTCTTACCTCTTTATTCTTACATTTGATTTCTATACTTCATGGTCTAGTTCATGTCCCAGTCTTTGCGTGAAGCTCTTAGAGAGATCACAGCATAATGTTTCCATGTAGATAAGACATCCCGTGGCATCTTACACAGATATGTTCACACAGTAAGTTATCAATAAACAATAATTGCATTAACCAATAGATGTATCACTACCTATAAGAAGTAAATAGTATATATATATATATATATATATATATATATGTATATATATATATATAATATGTAAATATGTTAACATTATAAGCAGTCATAGATAATATTGATAATATTTTGGGTGTTTTTTTTTTAAAGAAAATAAAACAAGCATACAGAAGGGTCACATTGCTGTCCAAAAGGCTTTATTTTTCTTGAATTCTAAAAAATTCCATAGTCTGCAAAAGAGAAAAATTTACAAAGAGAGATGAATGGGGACTTTCCTGAGCCTCATCAGGAAATGCTGATGTCTAGAATTTGCTAGTTAGCCAACATACCATTTAGAGATCAGGGCAAGAATGCCTTGGCATGGAAATATGGATACTCAGAAAATTACAATTGTATAATCAGTTTTAGTGTTTAAAAAAACTGGACTCAGGGAAACAAAATTACTTAAATATAAATAGATCAGCTAACAGAGTTTGTTTTAAAATTTATTTTCTGATCTTACAAAGAATTGCTGCATTGACTCAGACTAGACTTTTGGCAGAATAATCAAACAATTCCATATGGACCAAATGTACTATCTCTTCCCTTCTGTTGAGTGAGTTAGCATGGCATTCTAATCTGTCCACTTTCCTCCTCCTCCTCCTCCTTTTTTTGTTTTTGCCACATCTGTGGCTTATGGCAGTTCTTTGAGTTAGAGGTAAAATCAGAGCCCTATTTTCAAGCCTATGCCACAGCCATAGCAACGCCAGATTGGAGCCACATCTGTGACCTATGCTGTAGCTTGTAACAATAGCAGATCCTTAACTCACTGCAGGAGGCCAGGGATTAAACTACATCTTCACAGATACTATGTCAAGTTCTTAACTCAGCGACAACAAGAACTTCACTTCTTTTTTTTTTTTTTAAATGTGTGCATATTTATGTTCACTTTCCTCCTCTAGAATATGAGGATAATAATAAATACCATCTAGGATTGTCGAGAGAAGTCACTGAGATAATGTGTGTGGATATGCTTTATAAACTAAGTATACAAAATACTCTACCATCATATTATTACAACTGTTCTTATTTGAGTATGGATTAAATAGAATATCTTCATCTGGGAAAAGAAACAACATTAGGGAAAATAGTGGTTATAATGGATAATCTAGTTAAGGGTGAAGGGGGAGAAAAAACTTGTAATTTAATGAGTTTCTTTTTTAACCTATATCAAGTTGGTTTTTATAGCAGAGTACCATATGTTAGAATGTGACAATAAAAAGAAGAAACATGGAATATTCCTTCTTTCCTTTTCCCCTCGCAAAAGACCTAAAGATTTGTTTAACACTTTTTTGAACACTTACTATGTGCCAGGAAATGTTCTGGATGCTAGGATACAGTGGTGAATAAGACAGCTGAAACTTATATACTCTTTTCAGTGGTGATGAGAAATAGAGGGATTAATCACAAATTAATAAGATGCTATCAAATGTTGATAAGTGAAGAAACAAGTGGATATGATCATGGTTCCAGTGGAGAGTGTAGTGGCCATGAAAATCTCCTGCTGTGAGGGACATCACTGACTGATGACCTCAACTGCTGCACCCAGAATCCACTACCATGTTCATGCCAAGGTTGCATTTCACAAGGGCTTCTCCCCATCAGTGACTCAACACGGTGGGAATATGAATGCTGGCCCACTGCTGTGGAATGAAAGACTCTTTCAATGGTAACTTTGGCCTGAGGACTTGATGTCAGTCTTGCCAAACTCTGTTGGAACGGTAGATAGTCTAAGATGCTACTTACCCAACCTACCTTCCTTTCTTCTCTCTTCTCAGGAGTCAAAGTTATATTACAGTGTGATGGCTCCCCAGTCTTCCAATAAATCTCTTCTTTTTTTTTTTTTTTTTTTTTTTTTTTTTTTTTTTTTTTTTTTTTTTT
>PVHT020000166.1:0-35202 GCA_004024745.2 Catagonus wagneri | reverse complement strand
ATGGGTTTAGTATTGCTGTACTCCTTTAGTTTTTGTTTGTTGGAGAAATTATTTCTCCTATTTTAAATGGTGTTCTTACTGGGTAGAGTATTCTAGGCTATAAATTTTTCTCTTTTAGAACTTTGAATATATCTTACCACTCTCTCCTGGCCTTTAGTGTTTCTGTAGAGAAATCACCTGATAGTCTTATGGGGGTTCGCTTGTTTTTCTCTTGCTGCCTTGAGAGCCCTCTGGTTATCTTTAACTTTTGTCATTTTTATTGAGATGTCTTGGCCTGGGCCTGTTTAGGTTCGGCTTGTTTGGGGCCCTCCTTGCTTCCTGTATCTTGATATCTGCTGTTTCCTTTAATTTGGAACATTTTCAGTCATCATTTCTTCAAATATATTTTCAATCCCATTTCCTTTTTCTTCTCCTTCTGGAATCCCTATTTTTCATAGATTGGCCCAATCACATTATCCCATAGATCTCTTATATTGCTTTCATTTCTTTTTATTTGGTTTTCTGTCTGCTGTCCTCATTGGGTGATTTCCATTATTCTAATTCCAAGTCACTCATTTGTTGCTCTGCATTATTCTTGGTGCTGTTCAGTGTCTTTAACTCAGCTTGAATCTCTGCATATGAATATTCTTATTTTTCTTGGCTCCTCCTTATATTTTCTAAGATATTTTCTAAAGTAATCTGCAACACTATTCGTATCTGCTTTAATTTCTCCATATTCTCTCTTAATTCCTTGGCTATGGAACTTTGCTCCCCAGCCCATTGTTCAAGGGTCCCTAGCTCCTCAGGTTTTCTCCACACAGCCAACTCTAGTCCCTTCCCCAGAACTGACCCCAGGAGCCTGAGTCTCAGGCACCCAGCCCCACCTGAGCATCTCAGGCTGTGGTTTCTGGGGGCAGTGGTACCAACGGTCTGTGTGGCTCTCACTCTGCTTTGCCATCCTCTGTCCAGCTGCTAAGCTTTTCTCCGTGACTTTGAGATCCCTCCATCTAAGTTGATCTCCTAGTCAGTTAGGTGGCTTCCCACAGTGTGGGTTCCTTTCGTCTTTCACCTCTCCCTCCCAGGAGTGCTAATCCCATCCTGATTCCTTCTCTCTCTCACTCTTTTTTTCCCCCTTTTATTCTTACCAGTTCTGTGGAGGGTTTCTTGCCCCTTCTGGGGTTTTAAGGTCTTCTGCCAGCATTCAGTATATGTTCTTTGCAAATCGTTCTACATGTAGTTTTTTTTTTTTTTTTGATGTGTTTGTGGGAGAAGGTGAGCACCAGGTCTTACTCCTACACCGTCTTGATCCCTCCTATAAGACAGTCTTTATGTTGTCTAACAAATGTAATTGACCATGTCACTTAATATTCTATTGACACTACTTCCCAACACTTAAGGACAGGCTCACATGTACAAGCTTTTGTAATTACAGTAACGCAGTCACCAGTAGTATGTATGACCTGTGGGTCATGTCCCAGGAGCAAGCCCTTACTGAGTGACTTTCTCATATTTCAGAGAAGTGATCACTCACTCTATAATGAAGTATGTATTAAGCGACCATCATGGGCTAACCTCTGACCTAGTGATGGGTATACAACGATGATGATCTGAATGTTCACAGTCCCTACTCATGAACTTCAGCATTTGGTAGAACAGAAAGAGTGTGGAATTAAGGAAGGCAAAAGAGATCCCGAGCATGACAGAACCTTGTAGGCGTGTTGCTTTGTGCACATTGCTGACTCTCTTCTATTCTAAAGCTCCTCATTGTTTAATCAGGGATACTAATAACTCCCCTGCCGCCACTAGGGTGATTGTGTCACATGAATAATAACACATTACAGCTGTGCAGCACACTAGAGTCTTGTTTTTTTGGTCCTTAAGCTTAACATTTTTTAACAATTTTGGATGTGTAGAAGAACTGGGAAGATATGCAGGGGACTCCTGCATACTTCTACACACACAGTACTCCCTATAATTAACAAATTGCATTAGTATGGTGAACTTGTTACAGTTAATGCACCAATATTAAAGGATTATTATCTAAAATTCATACATTATTCATATTTTATTAGCTTTTACCTTTATAATGTCCCTTTGATACTCCAGAACTCTATCCAGGGTGTGAAATTACATTTAGTTGTCATGTCTCCATAAGTTCCTCTTTGTTGTAAACATTTACAACATCTGTTTTCTTTATAATCTTGAGAATTTTGAGCAGTGCTGGTCAGATATATCATGTGATGTCTCTCTGGAGTTTGTTACTTTTCTCAAGATTAGACTATAGGTTATAGATTTGTAATCTAAGATTATAGATTTTTTGGAGGAACATCGCAGCCATAAAATTACATTTTTATAACATCATATTCAGGTTACATACTCCAAACATGATTTATGATTGTTGACATTGCCTTTGATTGCCTGGCTGAGGTAGTACTTGTCAGACTTCCCCACTGTAAAGTTATTTCTCCCCACCTCCCTTTCCTACTGGGTTCTTGGGGAAGGAGTCACTATGCACACCCATACTTAAGGTATAAGTAGTTATCTTTCACCTCCTTGAGGGCAAATTATTTACCTGACACCTTTGGAATTTTTCCACATGAAAGAGTTGTCTCTTCTCCCCATCTGTTTATTCAATCATTTATATCAGTATGATTGCATGAATATTTATTATTTGGGCTATAATCCAATACTATTTTATTTTCTTACAGTCTTTCAACTTTGGTCATTGGTTGGCTATTGTGTTCCTTTAGCATACCCAATCACTGTGGTCTCTGTCCTTCCTTCTTTCCTTCCTTCTGTCTTTCTTTTTCACTTTATTTTCACTTTCTGGAACTGCAGAATGTTCCACATTCATCTTATCTATTTCCTGCCTCAGTTGTAGAGTTTGTCATTTCTTCATTGAGCCCTGGTTCCTGTTAGTGGAGAAGAGCATTAGAAAATAAGATGGGTACCAGTTTTTATCTATTCATTTAGAAAAGACATTTTGGTGCCTTCTAGTTTTTGTAGATTACAAATGAATCTACTGTAAACATTCATGTTTAGGTTTTTGTATGTCAATTCAGTGTTTGAGGCATTTCTAAACTTGACTTTCAAAAAATTTGAGAATAAAGTAAATTAAATAACATCCTAACTGTTACACATTGGAAATGACACAGAAAAGATGAGGTTCTTGCCTCCATTTGTACAGTTGGTAAAAAGCAGAGCTGAGACTTGAAGGTGTATCTTCTAACTCAAAATCTGTGTTCCTCTGTTCACTCATAGTTGCTCAGGTCTTAGTAAATTATTTGGGAAAATAATTGAATAATATTATACGTTCTTCAAATGTTATTTTATTAAACCAGACCTGCTGTTTCTTTTTTTTTTTTAATCTTTGTCACTACATGCATCCACCCATAGAAATAACAGACAATGGAGTCATGTGTCATAACTTAAAAGGAAGATAACAAAGGCAAACCCTATTCTTGCTACTTCTCATTTTATTGCTTTACTTAGAGAAGGCTGCTAAGACACCTCTTATTCATGTTTTGTCATTACCCTTTATTGTCCTTTGCCATTGTTTTCAATACTTTTGGGTAGTGTGTAAAATATATTGTACACTAATAATTTAAACTAATAATCACAACTTTAAAATTAAAAATCATAATATGTAGCAATTGTTCATTTACTATTAGACATAGGGGTAATCCATTTACTTTCTTCATTTCTTCTTCACAGCCCTCAGAGGTAACTTCTGTTATTATCCCCATTTTACAGATTAGGAAAATGAGATTCAGGGAAATTAGGTAATTTTCTCACCCAGGGACGTGCAATTAGCAAGAGATAGGAATAAGGCATGCGACCTATTGAAGAATTCTGTTTCCTTTACCTTATTAGTGATTTCTGGAGATAATTACCTTCAAAAGCAGAGTAGTCATATTAGACAAATTTGCTATTGAGGCTGTGGGAGAAGGAAGCTACAGTGAGGGTATGACAGTGCCACCAGATCTAGGGTGGTAAACCAGACAGTGTGTCCTGTAAACATAGTTACTAAACAAAAAAAGTTGAACCTAAGGAAAGAGGAAATGCTATTTCCCCTGGTAACAACATCTAATAAGAACAGCAGCTGCTCTGGGGCACTGGCCCATTATCTTAAAGTGATAATGGTGCAATTAGCTTTTCCTTAATTTTCCTGTGTTAACCCAGGGGTAAAATGGCACACTGAGCAAATATACTAAATTACATTAAACTTTGTGTTCAATTTGAAAATCTTAGCTGCTGGCTGCAAAGAGATTAGCAGGCTCTTGTAATTTTTTTTTTTTTTTTTTTGCTTGTACTCCATCTCCACCCTAATGGAAAATATTGGCCATAGCACTGATTGTTTTTTATCAGATGCAGATTCCTGCAGGCAGCTCTGAGTTGGCTTTGTGAGGTTTTATGAGAGAACTCTTGGCATGAGTTAGCAGAGAGTGTATTATACAATAACTAATAAATACTTCTTGGGAGGAATATTTGTGCAGTGCTAGGCTTAGTGCTGGGGATGAGGATGGTGGCCATTTATACCAAAAGAAGCTTGCCCCTGGGAGCCTGATCTAGTCAGCATCACTGGCATTATGAAGGCAGTGCTAGTCAAGAAGTCAGAAGTGGGGCCCCCAGTGCTTTGGAACCCTGTTCCTGCAGAAATTCAGCTGGCTTTCAGTTCAGTGACGATCATTGAGTCCCAGAATTTACTAAGCATTTCTAACATGTGGTTCTGTTGATAAAGCCAAACTCAGGAGACTGAGGTCTTGGACCTTTTAAATTCACATTATACATTTGAGAAATTTTTACTGATATATCAAATATCCAGTGTCAGGCACTGTACCAGATTCTGGTTTCATGAAGAAAACTAAGCAATTCTAAACCTCAAGGAAAGCACAGTATGGTACTGAGATATATCATTTATATATAATGATGTGTGAAGGAGTATAATGAATTAAAAAGGAGGGCCAAATCAATTTATTGAAACATTGCTTGATTACAATCTTCTGGCTGTGGGAAACCAAAAATAAAACGGGTATGTACCTGTGTGTGTGTGTAAGAGAGACACCGGGGAGGGGCCATCCCCTTGCCACATGTGTAGAAGACTTGGAGTATGCCATTTTATGAAGGATTTGGTTTAAAAAGCAAACAAATACCAACTTCTGTTTCTCAGGAATACAAATGAAAGTTGCCACAGAGTAGAACTGCCCTGAAAAGGGGAAAAAAAAAAAAAGAGTCTTAGCTTCTCCTAGAATAAGTCAGTAGGGCAGTGAAACCATGTGTGTCTAAACTTGCTATGGTGTCTTTTCCCAGAGCACACAGAGAGGCAATGGGATCTCTGTGGTGGTGAGGGGAGGTATCTAATGAACATTACAAGATGCACCTACATTTAACACTGTCCCATCTTCAAACTGATCAGACGGTCATGGGCAGTGAGTAAGGTCATCGCAGCCGTAATAGCCTGAAGACCAAAGACCACTCTTTTCTATTTTATTGATAACATATGTCTCCTCTCCTCTACAGCCCCCTCAATAAATACATGACACCACAGTGGTATGCAAATGTAATAAATAAGTTTTTTTCCACCATGATATTTGAAGTTAAATATAATTTAATGGAAATGTAAATAAAAAGTTGAGAAAGTGTCACATTTAAAAGATAAACTTCATTTTGGAATCATTTTAGATTTATTGAAAAGTTGCAAAAGTGGAACAGAGGGTTCCCATAATCCCTCACCTAATTTTATATCAACTGGTAAATTTCCCCTACTCTTATTACCTTATATTATCTTAGTACCTTTGTCAAAACTGAAAAAACAGTGACACACAATTATTAACTAAAGTATAAACTTTGTTTAGATTTCACCAGTTTTTCCATCCATATCCTTTCTTTCTTTCTTTTTTTTTTTTCTGTTCCAGGAACCAGTCCAGGATATCATGTTGAGTTGTCAGGTCTCCTTAGTTTATTCTGATCTATCAATCTATTTTTCATGTTCTTGAGGTTTTGAGGAATATTGGCCAAATACTTGATAGAATATTCCTCAAAGTATGTTCATCTGATCTCTCATGACTAGACTGGGCTTATTGGTTTAGGGAAAGAACACCACAGGTATAAAGTGCAGCTCTTATTATTTCAGGTTTCATGACATCAAGGATACTAATCTTGATCACATGGTTGAGAGGTGTGTCTCAGATTTCTTCACTATGAAGTTACTATTTATCATTTTCACCCGTTTCCACTCAGTTTCCGCCCGTACCCTAAATGTGTAGATTGAGCTCTGCCCTCTGGAGGGAGTATTTCTGCATGTATTTGGGGATTCTTCTGTAAGAAAGGTATATGTCTTCTTTACCATTTATTTAAGCTTCATGATTTTATTTTATTTTTTTAAATCTTATGGAGCGTACAATGGACTTACAAGGTTGTATTTGTTTCACGGGTAAAGTAAATCAGTTATACATGTACATATTATTTTTTTCCCATATAGGTTATTACAAAATATTGAATAGATTGCCCTTTTCTATACAGTAGGTCCTCGTCAGTTACCTATTTAAATACAGTAGTGTGCATATGCTAACCCATGTTCCTAATTTATCTCTCCCCCCAGCTGTTTCCCTTTTGGTAACATAAGTTTGATTTCACAATCTGTGAGTTTATTTCTGTTTTATAAATAAGTTCCTTTGTATCCTTTTAAAATTAGATTCCTAGGAGTTCCCGTCGTGGCGCAGTGGTTAACGAATCCGACTAGGAACCATGAGGTTGCGGGTTCGATCCCTGGCCTTGCTCAGTGGGTTAACGATCCGGCGTTGCCGTGAGCTGGGGTGTAGGTTGCAGATGCGGCTCGGATCCTACGTTGCTGTGGCTGTGGCGAAGGCCGGCGGCTACAGCTCCTATTAGACCCCTAGCCTGGGAACCTCCACATGCCGCGGGTGCGGCCATAAACCCGCAGCCATAAAATGACAAAAAGGCAAAAATAAATAAATAAATAAAATAAAATAAAATTCCTCATATTAGTGGTGTCATAGGATATTTACTTCCGATATTCTCTGTGTCCACCCATGTTGCTGCAAATGGAATTATTCCATTTTTAATGGCTGAGTAATATTTCATTTATATATGCACCATGGCTTCTTTATCCATTCCTTTGTCTATTTCGGTTGCTTCAGTGTCTTGGCTATTGTAAAGAGTTCTGCTGTAAACACTGGGGTGCATGTATCTTTTTGAATAATGGTTTTCTCTGGATAGATACCCAGAAATGGTATCGTTTGTTCATGTATTTTCTCTATTTTTAGTTTTATAAGGAATCTTCATATGTTCTCCACAGTGGTTGCCCCAGTTTACATTCACACCAACAGTGTGGGGGAGGGGGTCTCTTTTCACCGCACCCGCTCCAACATTTATTGTTTGTAGACGTTCTGATGATGACTATTCTGACCAGTGTGAGATGATACCTTACTGTGGTTTTGATTTGCATTTCTCTAATAATTAGTGATGTTGAACATTTTTTTTTTTTTTTTGTCTTTTTCCCTTCTATCTAGAGCCGCACCCGCGGCATATGGAGGTTCCCAGGCTTGGGGTCTAACATGAGCTGTAGCCACTGGCCTTCGCCACAGCCACAGCCACAGCAACGCGGGATCCGAGCTGCGTCTGCAACCTTCACCACAGCTCACGGCAACGCCGGATCCTTAACCCACTGAGGAAGGCCAGGGATCGAACCCGCAGCCTCATGGTTCCGCAACCTCATGGTTCCTAGTCGGATTCGTTAACCACTGAGCCACGAAGGGAGCATTTTTCATGTGGTTTCTGGCTGTCTGTCTTCTTTGACGAAATGTCTATTTAGATTTTCTTCCCATTTTTTGATTGAGTTGTTTATTTATTGTTTTGGTATATAGCAATATGAGATGTTTGTATATTTTGGAGATTAATCTCTTGTTCTTTCCATCCATTTGTGTCATTGTTGGTTTCATCAGTTTCTTGCAGTTTTCAGAGTACAGGTCTTTTGCCTCCTTAAGCAGGTATTTTATTCTTTTTGATGTGATGGTGAATGGAATTGTTCTTTAATTTCTCTTTCTGATTTTTTCATTGTTAGTGTATAGCAATGTAGGTGATTTCTGTGTATTAATTTTGTATCCTGCAACTGTACTAAATTTATAGATGAGCTCTATAAATTTAGTTTTCTGGTAGCATCTTTAGGATTTTCTATGTATGGTATCACGTCATCTGAAAACAGTGACACTTTTACTTCTTTTCCAATTTGGATTCCTTTTATTTCTTTTTCTTTTCTGATTATTGTAGCTAGGACTTCCAAAACTATGGTTGAATAAATGTTGTGAGAGTAGACTTTCTGGTCTTCCTAATCTTAACAGTAATGCTTTCAATTTTTCACCGTTGAGAATGTTGTTAGCTGTGGGTTTGTCGTATATGGCCTTTATTGGAGAGTTTTTTTTTTAATCATAACAGTGTGTTGAATATTTTCCAAATGTTTTTCTACATCTATTGAGATAACCATATGATTTTTACTTTTTAATTTGTTAATGTGATGTATCTCACTGATTGATTTGTGGTTATTGAAGAATCCTTGCATCTCTGGTATAAATCCCAGTTGATCATGGTGTATGATCCTTTTAACATATTGTTGGGTTTGATTTGTTACTATTTTGTTATGGATTATTGTTTCTATGCTCATCAGTGATAATGGCCTGTAATTTTCCTTCTTTTGTGTTTTGTTGTCTCTTTTGATAGTAGGATGATACCTCATACCTCATAGAATGAGTCTGCTCCCATTGCTACCCAACACTTCAACATTAATGACTATAGGGAGGGAGTCCAAAATGTGACTAAGTTTACACCATCCTGGAAAGTGAGGCGTTTAAGCCATATCTAGGATTATCTTGATAGAAGAATGAAATAATTTAATGTTTTATAGAACTTAATGTAGAATAAATTTATCAGAGGTAGATACTACATGCTGGCTCACTCTACACATATCTCATCTCTCCCTATTCTGATTCCTCTTCTTTGTCTTACTTCTAACATTAGAGGTTGGGTACATGATTACATCTATGTCTACATATTTTTTCTTTTAAATTTATTTTTATTTTATATTGGAATATAGTTGCTTTATAATGTATTAGTTTCAGGCATATAGCAGGATTCTTTGCCATTCTTTTTCAGATTCTTTTCCATATAGATTATTACAGAAAATTGAGTAGCGATCCCTCTGCTATAGAGTAGGTACTTGTTGATTATTTTATATATGGTAGTGTTCCTATGTTAATCCCAAACTCCCAGTTCATCCCTCACTGCACCTTTTCCTTTGGTACCATAAGTTCATTTTCAGAGTCTGTGAGTCTGCTTCTGTCTTGCAAATAAGTTCATCTGTTATCTTTTAGATTCCATATATAAGTGATATCATATGATATTTAATTATCTAGACCTTTATCTATATCTATCCATAACCCATGCCTCCCTTGGAGCTAAGGCTGGCCAGTAATACAGTTTTTGCCCTCTAGTTGTTTACACATCTTTGTTTAGTTTCTTTTCTGTCTAGAATATGGACATGCTGACATAAATGTTGGCTTAAGGTTCAATAGCCGTTTTAAGACAATGAAAACAGAAACTAGAGCAAAAAAGATAGAAGGAGACTTGTTGCTGTATGACATTCTTGTGCTTTTGTTCAAACCCTGGGACACCTAGTCCCACTGTCTTCTTGTATGGGATAAATGATCTTCTGTGCATTTAAGCCACTGTTGTCTTGCTTTCTGTTGCTCACAGCAAAACACAATCCTGAAGAGTATACACTTCAATAGTATATAAAAGGTACCCTGGGACATTAGAGATGTGAATAAAGATGCCTTGTAATTCAGCAAAATGATTATTTATCCTGATTAACAATTTTGAGCCCTTATTAATTGGAAAATACCATGCCAAACCTTTCCGTAGTTACAAGGATGCCTTAAAAGAATTTTCTGCTGTGAACTATCTTATGCTATAAGATAGTCAATTTAGTGTATATTCAAGAGTCCCTAGACTTGGAGTTCAGATCTGGGTTCAAAATATGTCTTTCAATTAGCCATGTAACACACTTTATTTATTGATTTATTACTATGCTTTATTAACTATTATGTCAGTTTGCTGAGATCTTTAAGTAATACACTTGATTTTCACAACTATAAGTAATAGACTTAGCATTATCCCTCATTTTGCAGGAACCTAAGGCTACAGTAATAAAATATCATTCAAGGTAAACAGTAGAGCTGGAATTCAAGTTTCAGGCTGTCTAATTCCAACCTTTTCAATTCTTAATGTCCTTATCTATAAAGTGGCTATTTTATTTCAGTCCTTCCTGCCTCAGAGAGTTTTTGTCAAGGTTGAAAAGAGAATGAAATTGGTGATTGAAATTACTTTTTTCTTTTAACCACAAAGCTCTATAGAATTATAAGGTATTACAACCACACCTGACACATGAAATATACTAAGAAATAAATGTATACTAAAAAGTTTAAGCTGGGCTACCGCATGGGTAATATAGCCAACATTTTGTAATAATTGTAAATGAAGCATAACCTATAAAATTTTTATAAAAAATTTAACATTGGGGTACACAAATATATATGTTGCCAGTTAGCTATAAATCAGTGTAGACTTGTGATATGTGGAACAAAGGAAAGGAAAAAGAAGTAGATAATTAATTCCAAAGTTGGGGATCCGAGAAGACTTTATGGACTTGATGATTCACTTGAATCGTCAAAGACAGTTCAGACTTTTAGTGTCTGTGAAGACCATTAAATAAGCATCAGGTCTTCATGTGCATTTCCTCATCTCCAACCAGAGTCATCAGTGACATGAACCACTTCTCACCCTTCTTTTCAGTGCTCGCTATACTCAGCATAGGCTTTGGTCGTGGTGTGAGCTGATGGTGTTTTAGTCAAGTTGTTTTGATTAGGGATGCTTTTGTTTGGCAAGATCTCTTAGTTTCTTAAGTACAAATGGTAATAGTTTACTTTCTGACTTTTTACTTAAAAACTCCTGATGTACCTCTCTTGGAATTTCAAGAATTAATTTTAAATTCTCAGTTCACACCCTACACAAGGGATTCAGGGACATTTTGTCAAGAGCTATGTTTATACCAGAACAAAATGTGGAGAAATAATATCAACAAAATAGAAAATAAAGTTTAAGTTTAGAGTCTTACATTGTATCTGTGTTGTGTTCTAGAATTTTTGTATAGAGGACATCCAAATACATAGAGAAAATGGGGGGAACTGAATGATTCAATTCATTCATGCATCCATTTTGCAAAAATTTATTGCACAAAAATTAGTGCCTACCATGTGTTATGTCCTATTACAGGCAATAGGGATATAGTGGTAAACAGCAAAAAGTCTTGGTAGTTGGGTATATTATTACCCAATAGCTGGGTATTTTTCTCTTACTCCTTTTCTATCACTCCTACCTTACAAAGGCTCTTTGGAAGTCATACTTAGTGTCCTTATAAAATCAGCTTTATTGAGAATAAGAATCATGGTTCTTTATATCTGATTATCCCATTGGGCCTAACACAGAGTATTGCTGTGTGTGTGTGCATGTGTGTAGTGCATGGGCAGTAGGGAAGACACATGGAGAAGGAAATGGGCTCTGGGGTCAGACTGAAAAGAATAATGAATCCATACCTTGGTTTAATGGCATTCACCTAACACATTTTTACTGAATGGCTACTGTATGCTAGCATTGTGCTAGGTTCAGGAGTGGTAATGATGACTTCTATAAGATAAGTGGCTCTTCCCTCACCTAGCACATACCCCACTGAGCAGACAGAGAATTAAAGAGTATGTATGCTCTGGTTATCTGAGAAATAGGCATCACGAGGTTTATTAGAGGACATATTTATAAAGAAAAATGGAGAGGGGGCTAGTGAAGTTTGGGGAGCATGGTAGAGCCATTAGAACACAATGCATGTCTGACCTCTGTGAAACAGAGAAGAAAGTAAGGGATGCATGTGGGAAAAATCTGCATGTTATTTTCATAAAGTTTTGGCGAAGCTGATGAGAGTCTTCTAGCCAAGTCAGCAATCAGAGAAGTCACATCTTCTAAGAATAGAACTGCCCTAGTATTCCTCTGGGTTCATCATGGGCTGGCTGGGAGCAACTGGTGGCAAGTACCGCTTCAAGGCCAGGGACATTGAATTATGCACCCCTCAGTTAGAGATTTGAGATGTAGGTTTTCATGGACACTGCAGCAAAATGTAATATGTAACTAGGCAAATCATTTTTTCTTGTGTGTGTCTGTGTTCCTATCTCTGCATCTCTACCTTGACTCTTAAGCTGAGCGAATGAAAGTGAGAGGGAATACTGAGAGTTTGTTCATTCTAGGAGATGCTTCCTTCCTTACTCTTGCTATGGATCTCCTGGAGCTTCCTTTCAATCCTCTTCTTGATCCTGGTTCTTGTAGCTTCTCTGAAGCCCCTATTCCCCATCTGTTTCAGGTAGCCTGAGTCAGTTTCTCTTGTCTACATTCATGGAACCCTGAGTCACCCACCTCCCTGGGTCTTTCCCTCTAGTTACCTCAAGATAAGCAGTCTTCCCTTGGGGCAGAGAGTCAAACACACATCACTGCTAGTGCAGTGTCTTTATCACAACCGTGGACCCTGTTTAGGATGGTATTTCTAGAGAATTCCAAGCTGATCTTAGAATGTCTGAAATCCTGAGTCTTAGACCTGAGGTTACTGAAATAAGACCCAGGTTTCTTTACATTTTAATGTGCGTAAGAAGCTTGTTAAAATACAGGTGCCTGACATTGTTACTGCTGTGGCTCAGGTCACTCCTCTGGTGTGAGTTTGTTCCTTAGCTTGGGAACTTCTGCATGCCATGGCCATGTCCCGCCCCCCAAAAAAAGAGATTCTTGAGTCAGAGTTCTATTTTTCCATGTGATCCTGCCTTGTCCAGTTGTGTGATCAGTCTCTCACAACTTTTAAACTTCTTTGGACCTTAGTGCCTCCTAATCTACATAGTAATGATAGTAGGGTTGTAGTCAAGAGAAAATGAGTTACTCATGCAGGTTTCTTAGAATCTCACTAACAGGGAGTGAGGGCTTAGTATTTGCCATTCTCATCCTCCACAGCTCTCTCCAGGGACTGGAATCCCTGCCAGCGATGCCAAAAGTTCTGGACATCTCTAAGTACACAGATAAGCAGAGTTTAGGGGGTGGCTGCCAGCAATGGGGGCAGTTGTGACATGTCTCAGTATTTTTAGTGACACAGAGGAACATTACCAGGATATGAGAGTCTCTGTTAACAGAAATCAGGGACTTGAGTCAGACCAATAAGAGTCATTCTTTGTTTTAATTACTCACAGCTGTGTAACCTCAGGCATATAGCAGGCAATCTTGGCCTCTCTTATAAAACGGGCATGATATTAACATCTCTTGGTGAACATTAACTAAGTAATGCATATTGAGGTCCCACACCGGACCTGGCAGGAGCAAGCATTTGGTAAAATGTAATTTTATTATTTTTATTAGTATTGACTCAGCCAGGAGCCAGAGATATTCTTTCCCTGACAGTGAAACCTCCCATAACATAGAAAGGTCTGTCCTCTTTAGCTAATCTATGTTCTAGTTCTGCCTCTTTAGTGTTGGCAATTTATATCCATTACACATACCTACGTATTTATCATTGGGCAGAACATTTGTGACTGGATAGAAATATGTGAATTAACTGTTCCCAGGTGATTTCTATACACAATAGCACTTTGAACGTTTCTGCCCTTTGTTTCTCTGAAATAATCCTCCATCCTCCTTATACCTGCTGTAACATATAGGAAACTCAGGACACCCTTCTCCCTTTCTCGTTAAGGTCTCCACCAAGAATTTGTGGCCTGGAGATTAGTATCTCCTTTCCTGGTGTACTGGCCCATCCTATTCTGGGCTTGCTGATACACAGGTTTTACAAAGATAACCCACCTACCTTTGGCCAACCAGGTGAAAGAAAGACTGATGGTGTCTAGGAATGGAATGAATCTTCAGTGAGAAGTCTTGGTAGCTGAACAGAATTCCAGAAATGGTTCTATCTATATGTGCTTCAGATTTGGAGAGCGGGTCAGGTCTAGAGCAGACGTCCGAGTGCTCCCAGTGGGGACAGAGGTGATTGAAACCAGTGGATGGCAGTGCACTTCACCAAGAAAATGAGATCCCCAGAGGTGTGTCTGAGTCTGAGCTCCTTGGACTTAGGTCACTTGGCTCTAGGGTTACAGACAACACAGGTAAATCTTGACCCAAGGGAACAGATGTTTAGAGCCTATCAGTGGCTCAGTCCTGTTTCCATTGGTTTCTGGCATTTGAGGGTGTTACCTGGGTCTGTTTCATCCTCCATTCCTATTTGACTAATCAGGAGCCTTGGGGGTGTCAGCATGATCTTCCCTTGTGCTGGAACACGGTGAAATTTTAATTGATTAGGGATATCAGGTGTGTTTGGGGAAGCTGGGAAGAGAGAGGCAAGCTCGGGTGATGCAAGGACTTCCCTTGAGATAGTTGCCTGAGTGCTCATTAGGTGAGTATTAAAAATCAGATATATCTCTAGGTCATTCAGGCAGAACCTAGTACATTGCCCCCAAGTCCCACTAGCAGGAGGATTTTGTATTCCAGTGAAGCTTGGACTCAGGCTAATGCTTAGAGTCCACAGAGGACTGAGGGAGAGGGAGGGATTAACTGGGCATCATAGATGCAGTAAATTCAGATGGCTGCTTTTCAATTGTTAGTAGAGACTGATGAAAATAAGAGCAAGGCTTATGTGGTGTCCAATTCAATGACTGTTCTGATTTTTCCTTAATGGAGGCAATTCTTACCTAATTCCCCTGTGTAATGCAAGCACTTGAATTTGTAAAATGGCTATTTATTTTTACTATGGTAGAGGTGTTGCAGGAGAGGGAAATATTACGTCCTGGGAACATGCAGAAAGCCTGAGACTGACCACCCAGGGAGGGTCTGGGCTTCTGTGAATCCTTGGTTTCACACAAGAATTCAAGAGCAATCAGAAGTAAAGTGAAAGCAGGTTTATTTAGAGAGAGGCACACTGCACTGGCCGAATGTGGACAGTTTCAGAAAGTAAGGGTAGCCCCAGGGGATGGGGTTACCGGTTTTTGTGGGCTGAGTGATTTCATATGTCAGTGCACGGGAGAAATATTCTTGGTCTTTCAGGGAAGGGTAGGGATTCCTGGGCTTGGGCCTGCTTTTTGGCCTTTTATGGTCTACCTAGAAACCCATGGCTTGGCCTAAAAATGAAAATAAAATAACAATAATATAATAATAAAACTTAAATTGGGATTTGATTATCTAGATTGAAAGGGATCAACAAATACATCCTTAAAAAATTTCACATCAGGAACTAAGATCCTAAGATTTTACAGAAAGAGGTCACATATGGAAATAAGAATGACATCAAACCTATCAAGAGAAACTAGAAGACAATGATTTGCAAAAATCCTGAAAAATATTTCTCAAGAAGAGTTTAATTCCCAAACTCTCTCTCTCAAGTGTATCATAATAAAGGTATAATGAGCTAAAGATCAGTGATGGGACTGCCATCCATGCCACCTTGGTTCCAGCTGGCTTTGGCTGGTTCTTACCACATCTGTTAGGCTTGCCCCTTTTTCGTTTACCTGGTGATGGTGTGCTGCCCATTTCCCTCCTGTCTTAGAGGGAAAGAATTGCATGACCTGGGATTTCTGAGTGAAAAGGTACCTTGTATTCTGGTTTAGAGGAGAGGAGCTCACCCAGCTTAATAATGCGAAGGAAATCAGGTTCTTGCTATCTCTGTGGGAAGTTATTTCCTTTTTTTTTTTTTTTTATAATGGTTGCTCCTGTGCCATATGGACATGCCCAGGCCAGATATTGAATGTGAGCTGTGGCTGAGACCTATGCCACAGCTGCAGCAACGCCAAATCCTTAACCCACTGCACTGGGCTGGAGATTGAATCTGCATCTCTGCAGTGACCTAAGCCACTTCAGCCAGATTCTTCAGCCACAGTACCACAGCAGGAACTCCTTATTTTCATTTTTGAACCAATAAAAAGCTGAAGTCAATAGGCTTCTCTTCTGTGTTGGCAGAGGGCCCAGCCACGTCTGTGGCATGGCCTGAGGAGATTGGAGACAAGAGCTTCAGAGAGTGTTCAAGGGAGACTTGGGGCCAGAGTGAACAGAGCGAGGGACTGACACCAGCAGTTTCTAGAGGACAAAGAGGCTGGAGTTGCTGCAAATGAAATAGGCAAGGAAAAGTTAAACCATGTCTGAGAAGGAAAGACACGACAAAAGAGGAGATTATCCTTAGGCTGGATACTCAGGAGGTAATACTTCACATAGCCACAGATAAGATCACTGGGAAGATGATAAAGTGAGCTGATGCAGATGGAGAGGCCTGAAGGCTTGATGAGACATGAATCGGAAGTATTCTCACAAATCAGTATAATCAGTATGATCGTAGGAGTAGATGAAAGCTGAAGATACAGTATTGTTGTATGTATTCCAAGGGGGATCATGCAATGGCCAGCAAATGGGCACAGGTGGCTGATGGAAATCAGCATTATTTGTGCTCACTCTCCTACCTTCTCAAGAGGGAAAGAGAAAAAGAGAATATACTTTTTGTCCGCACTCTTTGGCTATATGAGAAAGGAGAAGGGGTGTTGCTCTTCCTCCTCAGTCTTTGAGAGACAGTGAAGTTAATGAATAAATTCAAAGATAAATTTTCCACTGTAAATTTCACTACCTGCAAACCACCACTCTCAGAGTGGCATGCATGATGGAGTGGTTAGCCAAAGCTATTTGCAGAAGTGGGTTTAGGAGGGCAGGTGGGTGGTTGCAATGCTGTGGGAGAAATTTTAGAAGCAGGGTTACCAGATATTGTCCAGAATCTTTTCAAAAAGGTTTTTTGGCTTGTTTTGTTTATTTTCCCCTGTGGAAATCACATCTTCATTAGCAAATATGCCTCTTCAGGAAAATGTTCCCAGAGTCCCCTTGCCCTGGCTTGATGTAACCATTTAAAATACCTTTTCTCTCTAGCTTATTGTAAGGGGTCAGCAGACAGCTTTGCTTGAGAAGTAAGTCACTAAGCCCCTCGCTGCCTCTGGGAGTGGGAATCTACAGTGTGGGAGAATCTAGCAGGAGATTCTAAATTTTTACCCTTGTTTACAGTACTGTTTGACTTTAAGGCTATGTACCGCTATCTTTAGATAAGAATATTGGTTTTGGTCAACGTGCTATGTTAATAAGAGCAAAAAGATAAAGCCTCTTTAGAACCTTAGACGTAGGTTGGGAAAAAGATAACAGTGGAACCATCCCTGAACCTTAGAATGATTTATTGAGCTGAATTCTCATTAAGTGACAAAGTCAAAGGCATGTTATAAGCTACTCTGTGTTAACAACTAGCAAGTTAAGCCGGGGAACGTTGAACGGATAGGTAGGTTGCCCATTAGTCAAGTGGCTTTCTTTTATTCTTGCCTTCAGGACAAGAGCAAATCGCCTAACAAGACTGAAAGGTCATTTACACAGATCAGATGCAAAATAAGCTAAGCTTTCTTTGCAACTACACTCCTTATACAAGTGTGTTAGATGGAGCAAACTGACAATTTAACTTAATGCTTCACAAGTTAAGATGACAGCAAAGGTCATGTTCTTTTCTGTCCTTAGAATGTGCCAGGAACAAGCAGTTTGCCTCTTAGAAATTGTGCCAAGAGTACAATGAAAGCTAGATAGTGCACTGTATTAATGATTTCAGACTCTGAAGTTAAAATTAGCCTGGTTCTGTTTAGCCTGGGGAATAAATGTAAGGTTTAAGTTGAGATCAAATGAAGTAGAAAGACAGAAGTCAACTTTTCTTTGCATATTTGTTCTTTCAACTTTGCTTCAAATAGTAATTTGTCATGCTTTAAGTACCCACATGGGAATTTGATTAAAATGCCTTACAAAAAACATATACATTTTTAATCCAAACTCTTAAAGAAAGCCCCAAGTAGGTATCTTGTTAGCACTTTTTCTTATACCTATGCATGAGGCTAGACATTCAGTGACTTATAATGAGAGCATGTCCACATTTCAGCTACAGGATCCATGAGGAGCAAACCAGCCTAGAAAGGTCATGGCTTAGCAAATGGTCTTTATTAAGTAATGGCAAAGTGTGACAGTATTGATCTCATTTTGGAATCACTGTCACCTAAGCACGGTGCAAGACTTACCATCAACATATAAGTCTGCTTTCACTTGGGTGAGACGTTTCCATTCTAAAGATTTCATGACATATTTTAAATAACAAAATGATGTAAGAGATGACATTTTTGCCCTCCAGGACTTCAACTATCAGTTTGTTTTCAAGACGATTATGTCCTTTTATTCAGCCTCTTAAGCACATGTGTTTTCTTGGCAATAACATTTACAGTTTGCTTGAGATTGATCTGAAATAAATTATATGTGATTGTGTGTAACTTGAACTTCTAAACTGAGCCCTCACATTAAATCTACACATTAGTAGTTTTCTATATAAATACTCCTTTAGTTATTTAGTTATACATACCATGCCCATAAAATATGTCCCTGTCATATAATTTAAACTCTATGAGAATAGACAAAAATGAGTCACTGTGTTAAAGAGTTCATACCTTGTCTAAAATAGAGGGTATCAGTGACTTTCAAAAACAATACACAAAGCAAAACAAAAACAAAGAAACACTTGAAAAATGGTTTACCTTTCTCATCTCTATCCCCATCCTTATGAACTTGTCTAGGAATGTGCGTTTCTGTGCTTTGGTAAGTTGGTGTTAATGAATATGCTGTGTCTGTCAGTCCTGCTAGGACAGGTAAGTGTTGATACTCACTGTGGTAGGCAGAATAATGACACCCACAGATGTTAACATCTTGATTTCCAGAGCCAGTGAGTATTTCGTTGTATGACAAGAGGGATTGCGCAGATGTACTTAAACTAACGGCCTGGAGATGGGAAGATTTTCCTGGATTATCTAAGGGAGCCCAATTGATTCTTGTGAGTTTTTAAAAGTGGGAGACCATTCCTGGTTGTGGTCAGAGGAAGCTTGGACTATGGAAAAGAGAATCAGAGAGACAGGAGCATGAAAAGGACCCAGCGTCATGAGCCTTACATAAAGGTGAAGGAAGGGGACACAAGCCAAGGAATTCAGGCAGTCTCTAGAGGATGACAAGGCAATAGGACATTCTCACCTAGAGGTTCCTGGAAGGAGTGTGGCCCCATGAGACCCATGTCAGATTTTTGACCTCCATAACTGGAAGGCAATAAACTTGTGTTGTTTTGAAGTCACTTAGTTTGTGGTAATTCGTGACAAAGGCCATGGACATGAATATGCTCACTGTCCTGGATGGAGAGTCTGGTGCCTGGGCCCTGGAGTTCTCTGTCATGCAGGAAGCTGCACTTCATGGACTTTGACCCTCTGTGAGCTACTTTTTCTCATCTGATAAAAGAGTTTGTTTCGATGAGTTTTTTTGCAAACAGTTTTACTCACACAATTTCTCTTCAGAAGAAATGTTACACATCAGATGGAGCTGCTCTGATAGTGCAGGGAGATCTGGAGCCTGGTGGGAGGGAGGGGGCAGGCCCCGTGGGGGTTCATTTAGGACAGAAGCTCTTGCTCAGGGAGGGCATTGGGCCTTAGACATCCACAGCTCTGTATTGAAAAGCAAATGGCTTCTTGGAATTTCCCCTTGGGGTGTAGAGGAAACAAATCTGACTAGTATCCATGAGGCTGCAAGTTCCATCCCTGGCCTTGCTCAGTTGGGTCGGGAATCCAGTGTTGCTGTGAGCTGTGGTGTAGGTGGCAGACATGGCTGTGATCTGGCTTTGCTGTGGCTGTGGTTTAGGCCAGTGGCTGAAGCTCCAACTGATTTGACCCCTAGCCTGGGAACTTCCGTATGTCTCACATGTGGCCCCAAAAAGCAAAAAAAAAAAAAAAAGGAAGGGGAGGGAGAGCAAATGCAAATGGCTTCTTGAATAATTCACATAGGAAATTTTTTATTGACGTATAGTTGATGTACAGTATTATTTATAAGTTACAAGTGTATATATAGTGATTCACAATTTTTAAAATTTTACTCTATTTATACTTATAAAACAGTGGTTCTATTCCATGCGTTGTACAATATAGCCTAGTAGCTTATTTTATATGTCATAGTTTGTACCTCTTAGTCCTACATGGGAAAAATTTTAAGGAAAATGTATTGGGTAATATTGATCATCAGAGGAACCATTCTGAAAATTGTGTCATCAAAAAATTGAAGAGATCATTCCTGTTTTGAATGAGGTGTTCTTCATCTTCTTGAGAAAGCCCATTCTGTATTTCCTTAGCAAATGAGGGTGAAATCAGAGGGAAAATCTTGTCCAAAGCTATATCAACCTAGAGCATGATTTTGCTGAATCAAGTTTGTAAACGTTCAGTGAAACAACAATAATTTTTTTAAATGATGCTAAAATAATTTATTAGACCAAATAGGGTGTGTTTTAAATTTAGGAGCTAGTCTCTGACTTACATGTGATTGTTTGGATTTTTTTGTTGTTGTTGTTGTTAGCAACCTTAGTTCTTTGCTAAGCCTTATTATTCTTGTGCTGTTTATTTTTTGATGATTATTTTCCATAAAAATGTGAGTGTTAACCTTGGAACTCAAAGCTAGAGATTTGAAAAACTGGGAATAGGGAGTAATTTGATATACAGAAGCAACATGATTCTCTCAGGAGAAGATGGAGTGATATTCTAGACAGGAGTACTACGGATGTACTCATACCAGGTAGAGCAGAGTTTCTGAAGAGCATTGAAATGATGGTGACAGAGCAGTGATCATGATGTGACATGTATTATGTAGGTAGATACACACATTTACATGTATGTGTAAACATACGCATGCATACATAAACTATACATACATTAATAATACAGAGGCATCCTGAGTATTAAAAAATGACATTTAAATCTGCAAGAAAGAAAATGTAAATTATTTGTAATCTCACCATCCAGAGATACAATATTTATGTGTCTTCTGGTCTTTTTTCTTTGTGCCCAATTCCCTCACATAAATCATCCCCCTTCACTAAAAGACGTTATGATATATTCATCAAGATCCTCATTTTCTAGGTGAGACAGGCCTGTGAGTCAAGCCTGGGTAGAGCCTGGTTTCTTCTGTGAATCTGGATTCCAATTATTTAAACTTTCTAAGATTTCCTCAACTGTATAAGGAATGCAAGTACTGTACAAGTATGAGTAATACTAGTAACAACATTGTCCCAAGGATAAGAGGTGACGCTACGATTGTCAGTTTTGGCTGAATAATTCTAATGCATGTGCCCCACTTCCCCAGAGAGCTGGGCTTGATTCTGCTGGCCTGACTTGTCTTGTTGTTTTCTCAAAAGTGTTGTTTAAGTGATTGTGATGCAGCTAGAACTGAAAAACTCTGCAGTGATGTGTGCAAAGTTCTGGATACTTAGAACTCAAAAAGGCATAGGCATCATGATTGTGTTTTTTAATGAAACGGAATAATGAAACATGCTATCACCTGTTTTTTGTTGTTGCTGTTTTTACTTTCTATATGAGGTACAACTTTTATTGCCAAGTAAGTGTAACTACATTACTTATCAATTTCCACGGCTGCATGGTATTCAGTAGTGCCATTGTACTCCAATTTCCTTGATTAGCTGCACATTAGAAATTTAAGTCATTTTAAGTATTTGACTACTCTAGAGAACATTGCAGAGACTTGTGCTTATCAATCTTTATAGCTGTTCAACTATTTCCTTAGGATAAATTCCTAGAAAAGGAACTGCTGGCTCACCGGGGTACATCCATTTTTGAGGCTTTCGAACATTGCCAAATTGCCCTGCTTAATGGAATGATCAATATCATTTAGGATGCACTAGGGCTGCAAATAATAAAAAAAAATAGTTTGCATTGACTTAAACGATAAAGGAGATTTATTGGCTCAAACAACTGGCAAATCTAGAGATTAAGTGAATTTCAGGGCTAGTTGGATTCAGCATTTAAATAATACCATCTAGGACCTGTCTCCATCATTTCATCTCTCCGCTTAACCCTGTTCCATAGCAGCTTTCTCTGTGGTCAAAATGAGGCTGCCAACATTTCCTGGGAGCAGTCTTTCTTATCAGATACAGTGAGAGAAAGGGTGTCTTTAAGACACTACCTGAAACAAGGAACTGCTTTCCTTAAAATTCCAGCAAGCCTTGCCTCACTACTTATTGGTCTGATTTTGATTGATCAGAGATTGATATATCCTGATGAGGTTATGATTGAGTCCTGTGCTCCACCCTTAAAGGATATGTGGAGTAAGCTTCTTCCAGAGCTCTTAGGTGCAGGAGAGAGGCTTGGATACCATGGAAGAAGGGTGAACATGAGGAGGGGGAGTGCACCTCGAGAAGATAAAGCCTTGCTCAAGATAAAAGTTCAAAGAGAATCGGGGCATGATGCTGCCCACAGAGTTCACAAGAAGGGAAGCAACTGAGTTGATGAGAAATGATGCTTTGCATTGCGTTGAGAGCATCTACCAGAATCTACCATTGGCGGCTTAAAGTCATTTATATCACTGTAGAAGAAAATCAGTTAACATTCCCTTTACCCAAGAAGAAAACTCTGCTTCCCCGCCTCACCCCCCCACCCCACCCCAGGATGTGATATGATGTGTTGTGTTCACACACATATGATTTTTACAAAGTAGTAGGCTGTTGTATTAGTCCATAGCCAGCAACAGCAAATTCAGTTTCCTATGATATTTTATGGTTCAAGTAAAAAATTTCTTGTAACAAACATAAACCAGCAGTCTTAGGTAGTTAAACCATTTACAAATTAATTCAGGGAGGCTGTGGTAGGAGTGGAGCATTTACATTTCTTGCATTTCTACCACCTTCCTTGGTGAGACTGATGCCTGTCGAAGGGCTCTCTCTTTGTGAAACACTGCCATGGTGCATGGACATCACAGGTGACCTCAGGAGTTGGAGAATCCTAGGTTTGAGTCCATCTCCTCATCAGCTCTGAGGAGGTTCCTCAGCCTCTATGCCAGACTTTCCCTAATGTTGAAATAGGAAATTATGGTAGCACTATCTCATCCATTATTGTGAAGGTTAACCTGGAAGAGAGAATGGATGTACTATTTAACTTTCTTAGCTCATCTCAAGTACCATCTACTCAGGTAAACTTTCCTGAAATTTGTTACTGGGCAATTATATTTTTTGCATGTTCAAAAATAAAAGAATTCTTTTCTTTTAAAGGGACTCATCCCAGTTCACGAGTAGGGTTATTTTGATTACCACCTGTCTTCCTAAGCTATGTGTGGGTTTTGGGAAAGCAAGAGTGTTGTTTATTTTTTAAGCTAATCATTGCATCCTCAGTGGCCCCTAGCACTGCACAGAACACCCATTTTACATATATTAGTTAATCAATTTAACATGTAAAGCTGTCAACACAATTCCTGAATCAGTAGGCATTTAACTTATATTGTTAAAAACATAAAATTAGGATTGTATATTTTTCACTTAATTGTTTGGGGATATTTATCATTTGTTGTCACTGTCCCATCCAAAATCTAAGTTTCTTGAAGGATAAATTATGGTTTTGTGGTGTGTGTGTGAAAGAGAGAGAGGGATGGAGGAAGGAGAGAGAGAGAGAGAAGGGGGGTGGGGGAGGGAGGGAGAGAAACTGACTTGTAAATATTAATATGTGCTTAAAAACTCTGTGTGTAGTTGATTATAACCTACTAGTCGCTGATGCAGGATTAAGTAGTTCGTTGTTTCCTAATTAGTGCCCATAGATGGACAAACTCTCATTAAGAGACTCGCAGCTGAGAATGTTCTGTTTCTAGCAGCCCTTAGGCTGAAACCATCCTTAACTTTTGTTGGAGTTTTGGTATAGGCATCAGGAAAGGTCACACGTTGACTGACTTCAAAGGCATTACCTTTGTGGCCAGGTTCTAATTGATTCCATCCTATCACAAAAGAGATCATACCATGTTTCTTGAGGTGCTGTCAGTCTAGCAACTCCCCCTGGTAACATTTTGCTTCACTCAATTCTTTCAAACCTAGACCCAGAGGATTCTGGGCCGTGGAAGTATTAACATTTAGATTAATTTCTCATGGCATTTGGGTTATTGGATTTCTCTCTCTTGACAACCTACGTTAAACTGGTGTAACTATCACAGTCTCCAGTGGACCTCTTAAATAGAAAGCATTGGTGGAATATTGTCTGCTGAAAAAGATTGTGTTGATTCAACCTACTTTCAGCCTTCAGTACAAAAAAACTTGCACTGAAATATATTCGCAAATGTGTCAGTGTCTGTGTTCCAGGGACCTTTGAAAGATCATTTCATCCCTCCACATCTCTAGAGGAACAATTACTTGGCCAGGTCAGAAATGTAATTGTCATGATATATATTATAAGACAAATTGTCCTCATTTCTGCTTAAAACTTTTCTGTTGAAATCAAATAGGTATTTAACTGTTCAAATAAAACTCCTAAAATTATGTCTTGAAGAAAATTTGGGACTTCAAAGTTTTATTATTAGATGAATTATTCCCTAATATGTAGTTGAAACTCTTGTATATATAAAAAGTATGAATTTTGTTCTACATATTTCAGTATAAGAAATATCAGATCTATTCATTTTTCCTTATTAAAAGGAATTCAACTCTGAGACCCAGCTTTCTTACTGTTAAGTTTCAGAGCACCTTCCTTCTCCCTAATTTCACTCAAGGATCAGGGTATTCTATGTGTCTCTGGGTCATGGCCAAAGAGTATTCATGAAGTTCAGCTCACCGTGGTCATGTTGGGAGCTCACTGTCCAAACCTAATGACAAACACACTGGGGAAGGGTGACTGTCACTGTGTACTGAGTATGACCTGCATTTATGACAGTTCTTAAGTAGGAAAGAGTCACTAAAATAATCACAAAAGAATAGCCTCTTCCCTCAGACACATCTGATGGTTTTACATCTCAATTTTTAAGACACATAACTTGAGCATGCAATGTTAACCTGATGTTAGAACTCAGTTCAAGCTCTAGACAAGCAAACATATATATATATATATATATATATATATATATAGGTTTTCTCAGAGAAAGAATTCTGCCTAAAGGCTTTAACATAGAACTCTTGGCTGTTTCCACCCTGCTGTCCTGCCCTATAGGTTTCAGACTCAAGACTGTAACACGAATGCTTTCTGAATTTCCATCCTGCTAATTGTATATATCCTATCGGTTCTATTTCTCTAGAGAACCATAACTGAGATATTAAATATAATATGCTGCCTCTTGTGTATAAGATAAAATACCAGAAGGATAAACTAGAAGCCATTCTTTCTGCTCTTTCCCCAGAAACAAATATCAGCTACAGGAAACAATTGGTACAGATAAGAGGAAAAATAGAAATGAGATTCATTTGAATGCACCTTAATAAACTTATTTTTCTTCTGAAGCATTTTTTTTTACTTTTTATTTTGAAATCAGGCAAAGTTTGCTCTCTTCATGAATTTAATATTCTTTTCCTTATAAAATGTCACTGCATAAGTATGACTTTCTAATAATACAGTAACTGGTTTAATAAATTTTTAACTTTTTATAAAAGCTCCTGTATGCTTCTCCACAGTGCTTTGTCCTTGGCTTCTGGTGAGCACTCTAAGCTTGGACAACCAATGAGCCTGGAATCACATTCACATCATTAATTTAACCTGGGAGTTTCAGAAACAATTGTATAAGTTTCAAACTCAAATTCAAGGTTGTGATGCCATAGGTGCTTTAATGCTGTAGAGAAAGAAAAATATTCATTTAGTATGTACTCTACCTGCAGGCGACCTAAGTACATTCTGAGAGGAAGTCCTAAAGGACTTTTGATTTCAATTTAAAACACAAAAAAATAGTGGATACAGAAATCTGATCCTTTTGAAAAATTAATTATAAAGCTATAAAAATTCAAGATAATTTGTACTGATTTACTTTATATTCCTTTTAAATGTCCTGTATGTTTCAAGTAATGTAGACATGAAATATATAGTTAAATGTCTTCTCTGTTGCTAATTTTGTGACTTTTTTTAAAGTAGTATGTAATAAATAAATCACATTCTCACTTTCTCTTATGTGACTGAAGGAGGGCTGGATAGTTATTTCAAAAATTATAACCCAGTAATTCATCTAGTGGAAAGTATCTGAAATGTAGATAGTCTATTAATTAAGTTGGATCCAATTAAAGCTTCAAAAAGCAATAAAAATGTCCCCAGAATAAATATGTTTCTAAATCCAAATGTGAGATGGGCACTTTGAAGGCTTTGTCATGTTACTACTAATTCGCTGGCTGTGTTTCCATTCTTATTTGCCCTGTTCTTTGTGAAAGTTCCTGCTGGAACAGGCCATGTGGATGTTTCACATCTGTCTTCTTTAAAAGCAAAATTCTACCTTCTCTGATAAAATTTTTTTGAATTTTTTTCTTGGTGTATTAATTTAGATATTACATTCCTAATATTCCCATAGGCATTGTTATAGAAGATTATCTTGGGGAATATGTGTGTGAAGTAATGTTTTTTAAGAAAATTAAGTGTGGCTCTGTAACCTCCAATTTTTACCTAAAAAATCCACTTGCAATGATTGTGTCTAACTGCTTTTCTCTGTCTCTCCACTTTGTCTTTAAAAAAAAGAATAAGTGCATATTTATCTGGAGGTCAAAGACCTGAAGTATAGTAACAATGCAAACTTTAAAAAAAAAAAAAAAAGTAGAAGTTCCTGTCATAGCGCAGCGGAAATGAATCCAACTAGGAACCATGAGGCTGAGGGTTCGATCCCTGGCCTTGCTCAGTGGGTTAAGGTTACAGCATTGCCATGAGCTGTGGTGTAGTTCGCGGACGCAGCTCAGATCTGATGTTGCTATGACTGTGGCGTAGGCTGGCAGCTTCAGCTCCAGTTCGACCCCTAGCCTGGGAACGTCCATATGCTGTGGATGTGGCCCTAAAAAAAAGCCAAAAAAAAAGTATGAAGTTATATAGGCTCCCAAAATGTATTCTCATTAGAACGTACTATGTTTTTATACACAATTTCAGGGAAATTGGCCATTTGATTTCCTCACCTGTAGCAAATTAAATGCAATCAATTGTGGCTATAGTCAGGCACACTCACACAAAATATGGCTGGCAGGAGGAAGTCAAGGAAAGATGAGGGCAGAGCAGACACAAGAATTACAAACTTAGATCATCTAAAAAAGAGAGTGGTCCACATTGTGGTTTTCCCTGGGTTTTCAGAGAAACTCCAACGTGTCTGTTCTCAGTTCCCAGTTTACATGTTGCTTCTGCTAGGAGGCCACCTTGAACCCTTTCCACCTCTTACCATGAAGTTCCCTTATTAGAGTATTTATCAGACTGCATTTTAAGCACCCTGGATGTTTGCACTTGTTACCACTATATTGCTGGCAAGTACATGACATTCTTTCAGTGTGCTTTTCCCAGTCTTTGACAGTGTTTGCTACAATAACTGTGTCAGAAGAATAAAAGCCTCATCTCTGATGTTCACCATATTGTCTCTGAATCAATAAGAAAAGATTCAGTTGAACTAAAAAACTTTTAGAGCTGAAAGACAACTCAGAAAAATTGGATTATTGTTTATCGACTGTACTTCAATTAAACTGTACTTCCCCGAAAAGGGTCTATCCATTCACATGATGAGAAAATTGAAGTCTAGGGAAGAAAAGTAGCTAATTCCTGAGAGGTCATCAATGATAAACCTAAGTAAAAACAAATCTCTCTTGAGTATTACTTCAGGCTATTTCTATGACCCTACCTAGTTGCTGGAGATGACAACTGATTGAATCCTTATTGTAAGCCAGGCATTGTGCTAAATGATTGACATTTGTTTTCTTATTTACTCTTCAAAACATCCTGGGACTATTGATGCAATTATTATCCATGTTGTACAAATCAAGGATGTGCTCGTAGAAGTCGAGGAACTTGTCAATAGATGGAAGCAGTATTTCTATCTCTGACTCCAGAACCCACCTCCCACTCACCATCCCAAACTCAGGAGACCCCTACCTTTGATTCTGTTTCCTGTTTGTAAAAGTAGGAGTGTGTGGGAGCCCCCTGGATTGGCTGTTTAAATGATTATTGGTTTATAACTCTACAAGCCAAAATTTCTGAGTAAATGGGAATTTCATTCAAAGTTAGAATAATGGGGAAAAAACTGAGATAAGGGGAAGGATACTTTAACTGTAGTAATAACCTGAAAAAAAATTATTATTATTATTATTTGTCTTTTTGCCTTTATCTAGAGCCGCACGCGTGGCATATGGAGATTCCCAGGCTAGGGGTCTAACAGGAGCTGTAGCTGCTGGCCTTCGCCTTCGCCACAGCAACGCGGGATCCGAGCCGCGTCTGCAACCTATACCACAGCTCACGGCAACGCCAGATCCTTAACCCACTGAGCAAGGCCAGGGATCGAACCCGCAACCTCATAGTTCTTAGTCGGATTCGTTAACCACTGAGCCACGAAGGGAACTCCTAACCTGAAAAAAAATTAAAGTATTTGATAGGACACTAAGAATTTAACTTAGGATACTATTACCTATTCTATGGCTATTAAAAAGGCACAGTACCCACATTGGACCATTGGACTCAGTCAAGGAAAGTCATTCTTAGAAGAAGATACATTTCTCACAGAATATTTCTGAATATTTTAGACAAATGTAAAAGCATTAATATTGTGCAGATGACTTATGTTAGCAGTTGGTGCAAAGTAGAAGCAACTTCTTAAGTAGTTGGGGATGCAGAGTCTAAGGATTTGGAGGGTCTGGTAGCTGCCTGGCTTGCACCTGGTTGTGAGTGGCAGGCAGTTGGGAGGTGAGCCGGTGACCTTACCTTTACATCTTTGGTCATCTGAAATAAACACAGCAAAGGCATGGGCTTTACCTCCCTCGGTACACACTCAACAGATGGTACGGACCCTACCTAGGAGGGCATTACTTCTCCACAAGTTCTCCTGAAACAGGTTTTAAACAATTTACTTGTTTAGAAATTACGGGAATGGGGTGAAGAAAAAAGAAGGAAATAATACAGACTGTTTATAGTCCTGTTTCCCCTAGGAATTGTGTAAGTTGGGTAAACGAAAGATAGTGGTAGAGATGTCTTCCCCAAGGGGAAACTTTTAAATGTTAACACTACTAAAAATCAGAGTAAGAGCCAGTTCTTCCTAGAATCTGAGTTTTAGCTGGAACCCTTTTTTATGGCTCACTGCAGATATTTCCCCTTTGCACCAAAGGAAAGAAGGCATCTTCAGCTGAGAGGAAAATGGGTGATCCTGGAGAATTTATTTGGAGAGAAAAAATGTGAATTTGCTATGTGAAAGATGAGGAATTAGGAAAAAATTGTCAGAAGGAGGATATAAGAAATGGCCGTAACATAGTTCTAGACTCTGAAAGATAACCTCTGGATGTGTATACTGCCTTTAAAATAACATCCAGGTGAGTGAGGCAACATATTCTAGTGTTTAAGAGCTCTGTAATTTACTAGATTCACAAGATACTGAAAATATTCTTTGTGGGATCTCCTCAAAGATTTTGTAAGTTCTCACAAAGATTGCTATATTCTTTTCACTGCAGCCTATGATATTTCTCAATAGATTGACTGAACTACAGAAAAGTCCTGAATGCTAATCTTTTGTACCATGGTACTAGAAACTACAAATGTATTGATAACAAGAGAAGGAGATGATTATTATAACCAGGGCTTTCAGGAAATATAGAGGCATATTTGTTCCTCAGAAGCTCATTAAAAATGATGATGATGATGCACTAAAAGCAAGAGGAATGATGTCATTAAAAGTAATAGGAATTTGAGGAGTTCCCTGGTGGTCTAGTGGTTAAGGATTTGGTGTTGTCAGTGCTGTGGCTTGAGTTCTGTCCCTGGCCTGTGAACTTCTACATGCTCTAGGTGAGGCAAAAAAAGAAAGAAAGAAAAATAATAGGAATCTGAAAGATTGATTGATTTATTTTTGTGCTATTTTATGTAATTAGAGTATTGATAGACTTGGTTGATGAAATGGAGCTGCTGGATCAGGCCCTTCATACCTAATCTGATTGGGCTTTGCAAAAGCCAGCACACTGATGCAATTTATGGATGAAAAACATTTCTATAGAATGGGTTCCTAGAATTAGTATTGCTGAGTAAAACAGATTTTTTGGTGCCATTTTGCTTAAGATTGCCAAACAGCCTTTTTATAAATGCCTTTATGGTCAATTAACCCCCCACCCCTAAAAAAAAGCGAAAGAAGTGCTTTTATGAAAATGTCTGAAATGTCTTATTTCCACTTTATATAACCCCAAACTACATTTTTTCTTTTCCATATATTTGTCTGTCTTACTTGAGGGTGGCAAATAATGCTCACTTACTGAAACTGTCTTTGCAATATTTTATTTAGCACAGTTTTACTGTGGGACTTTTGATCATTTCACAAGTGGGTAGCATAATGAAGAATGTATTAATAAGGCAATAAAGAAATAACATAATCCAAACAAATGAAAGATTAATTATACTCTGTCCCTCACAAGGGGAGATAAGGGAATATAGTCCAAATTTAGTTTAGGGTATACCTTTATTGAGTTGGTTCTTGGGGAGAGGTGGCTTAACCAGCTGCTGGCCAAACAATAATGAAAATTTCCCAGTTTCTAGAGCACGTTGTTAGAGAAGAATGTGCTGATGTTGGCAGGCAAGATGGTTTCCTTCTCGGGGCCACAGTCCAGCTTTCACCGATACCACCTTTACCATGGCAGGGCCTAATGCTCCAAGGTTATTGGAGAACTACGTCAATCAGCAAAGAGTGGCCTTACCCAGACCGAACACTCTCGAACAGTCCTCACAAACTGTGGGCATTTATAGTCTAAATGTCCCCTCACCAGACCTGCTTTATCACGTGTTCTTACTGATAAGCCCCCCACAAAGCTCCTATGCTACTGAGAGCTTATCAGCAAACAGAGATGTGGAGGATGATATCCTGAAGCACACTTTTCCCCTTTATGTTGAAATAAGAACTCCATTCTTGAAAACAGCTTCACTCTTAAAAACATTATTTTTGTGATAAACAAATGCATTTGAAATCACATTAAATCATGACACACTGTTGTCAGTTATGTAGGGCAAGCATAATCGCGGCATCTGTTTGGGTCCTAACTGCCAGTATTTCTTACCAGGAGCTGAGCTCTGTATTGAAGAAGGGTGAGAATATGGGGGAAATATTTCCCTGGATAACTTAGAGGGCCGAACAGCTGAGGGTCGATGCATTCAGTGATACGTACGACATTGTTCTGTATTGCTTTCTGTTATATCTATTGCTGTCCTTTGAGGATCTCTTCTCTAATAGATTAGGGACTGCACAATGAAAAGACACTTTTCCAAACAAGTGCAGGCAGACCTTGGAGGTATTGTGGACTTGGTTCTAGACTACTGCTGTAAAGGGAATGTCACAGTAAATTGAGTCACATGAATTTTTCTGTTTCTCAGTGCGTGGGATAGTTACATTTACACCGTATTGCGTAGGCTGTTAAGTATGCAATAGCATTATGTCTAAAAGGAAACAATTAAAAAGTACTTTATTGCTAAAAACTAGCCATCATCAGAGCCTTCATTAAGTCATAGCAGTAATATCAAAGCTCACTGATTACAGATCCCTGTCACGGTATATTAACCAAAATTTTTGAAATATTTTGAAAATTACCAAAATGTGACACAAACATGAAGTGAATAAACCCTGTTGGGAAAATGCCAGTGGTAGACTCCTTGAGAATACATGGTTGCCGAAAAGATTCAATTTGTTCAAAAAATACAAATCTGGTAAGCACAATACCATGAAGTACAATAAAATGATGTATACCTGTACAAATATTTTGAAATAAGACTTATGCAAATCATAGTAGAGAAAAAGGCATAAGTGGTCTTGGGTAGGCATATGAGTTTTTTAATGCTGTGTAATAAACTACTACAAACTTAGTGGCTGAAAGCAACGTTTATTATTCAATTTCTCTAGATCGGCATTCTGGGTTCCTTGTTCAAGGCTAAATTGTTGGTCAAGGTAAACCAGGCTGCATCCTCATCTGGATCTCAGGATCCTCTTCCAAGCTTATGTGGTTGCTTACTTGTTGACTGTCAAACCTGTCTCTTCTCAGCTCCTAGGGCCCACTCAGTTCTTTGTCATGTGGTCTCTCTACAGGCGTCATTCTTCAGGAGAATCTCTCTGCTTGGAGTTCTTGACCCTTTTGAAAAGGCTCCCACCTGATTAATTTAGACTCACCCAGATTATCTCCCTTTTGATAAATCCCCAGTCAACCTTTGGAGTACCATAATTACATTTGCAAAACCTCTTCACCTTTACCATCTTACAGCAATAGCTCGGTCGTAATATCTCATTACCATTGCCACATTCTGTGGTGAGAAAAAAATTGCAGATTCTGCTTAAACTCAAGGGGAGAAGATTATGCGAGTGTAAGAGTCATTGTGGATAATCTTTGAATTCTGCCTATCTGTAACAGGATTGAATCCTAAGAGATCTTATTCAAAATTCTAAAAGGCATGGATCGTAACTTGATCCAAGGAGACATGGCATTTAATAGAATAAAATATAATCCCTTTGGCCGTATGAAGAATGGTTTGACAGTAGAGCTGGATTAGAAGCAGTTAGGAGTTGCTTAAATATGTCAGGAAGGACCTCAAAGGTATAACATCGGCAGTGGCCATAAAGACCAGCAGGAGGGACAAACACTAGAAATATTTAAGAGAATGCGATAGTAACTAGTGAGTCATTGGATATAGTGGCCGAGTCCATAACTATATTTCACTGTTTTTTTTTCCTTTAAATCAAGACCTGAGTCTAGGTAGAGAAAAGTGATTTGAAATACAGTCTATAAAGGATATCAGTATATCTTATGCATAATATTACGAGATACAGGTTTTTCTTTTTCAATTGTGTTTAGACTGTCTTTATGCAGTATTCTGTATTCCCAAAGCAATCTCTGTCATAGAACAAAATACACATTAAGCTGTGAATGTAAATAGAATTTTTGCAAGCTTTACATCAGTAAAACGTCAAATGACATAAATATTGCAAGAAAAGTACACAAAATTCTTGGATGTAATTGTTCAGATGCACCAGCTTGCATCTTGCCCCATTTGCTTCATCATAATCTCTATGTGCAAATAGAGAGATGTGTATATATGTTTAAGCCATTTGAAAGGAATTTACAGACATCACACCTGTTCATAACTAAATGCTTTAATGTACATTTCCTAAAAACAAGGTTTCAATTTGCTAATCCTTTATGAAGGATATTTTCATCTATGTTCATAAGAGATATTTGTTTATAATACTCATTTCTTCAATGTCTTTCTAGATTTTTGTATCAGTATATCCTGGCTTCACAAAATGAGTTGGGAAATGTTCTTTCCTCTCTATTTTGTAAACAAATTTATGTAATATTGGTATCATTTTTTTCCTTAGAAATTTGATGGTGTTCAGCAGTTATACTATTTGGACCTAGAATTTGTTTAGGGGACAATTTTTAACAGGAAACTTGATTTTTTTACTAGACAAAATGCAAAGGGTGGCCTTACCCAGAACGAACACTCTCAAATCATCTTCACAAACTGTGGGCATTTATAGTCTAAATGTCCCCTTACCAGACCTGCTTCATCATGTGTTCTTACTGATAAGTCCCCCACAAAACTCTTCAAATGTTCTTTAAAATTGTAGACTCTTCTGTACATTTTATTAGTTACAATTTTCAAATTATCTGTCCGTTGCATTTTTTTAATTTAATGAATTTTATTTCAATTATAGGTGCACAAAAAATCATCACAAGTCAATTTGATAGGATTTGCATCCCAAACCCTCAGTGCATCCCCCCACACCCCAGATTGTCTTATGAAAAATCAAAGGTTTTCCAAAGTCTATGAGTCATTGTCTGTTCTGGAAAGAAGTTCATTGTGTCTTTTTAGATTCAAATGTAAGCGGTAGCATTGGGTGTTGCTGTCTAATTGTCTGACTGGTTTCACTTTGCATGATAATTTCTGGGTCCATCCATGTTGCTATAAATGTTGGTATTTCGTTCCTTTTAATGGCTGAGTAATATTCCATTGTGTGTATGTACCATACCTTCCCTATCCACTCCTCTGTCGATGGGCATTTAGGTTGTTTCCATAACCTGGCTATTGCATAGAGTGCTGCAATGAACACTGGAGTACATGTGTCTTTTCGAGTCATGGTTTCCTCTGGATAGATGCCCAGGAGTGGGATTGCTACATCAAATTGTAATTCTGAGTTTTCTGAGGACTCTCCATACTGTTTTCCACAGTGGCTGCACCAATTTGCATTCCCACCAGCAGTGTAATAGGGATCCTTTTTCTCCACACCCTCTCCAGCACTTATTGTTTATAGCCTTTTTGATGATGGCCATTCTGGCTGGTGTAAGGTGGTACCTCATAGTGGTTTTGATTTGCATTTCTCTAATGAGGAGTGATGTTGAACATCTTTTCATGTGTTTATTTGCCATCTGCATGTCTTCTTTGGAGAACTGTCTGCCTAGATCCTCTGCCCATTTTTGGATGGGGCTGTTTGTTTCTTTGGTGTTGAGCTGTAGGAGCTGTTTGTAAATCTTGGAGATTAACCCCTTGGCAGTTGAATCATTTGCAAATATTTTCTCCCATTCTGTGGGTTGTCTTTTCGTTTTGTTTAGGGTTTCCTTTGCTGCACAGCAACTTTGAAGTTTAATTAAGTCCCATTGGTTTATTTCTGTTTTTATTGTCCTTACTGTGACACATGGATCTGAGAAGATGTTGCTGTCATTTATGTCAGAGAGTGTTTGGCCTATGTTTTCCTCTAAGAGTTTTATAGTATGTGGTCTTATATCTAGATCTTTAATCCATTTTGAGTTTATTTTTGTGCATGGTGTTAGGAAGTGTTCTAGTTTCATTGTTTTACATGTGGCTGTCCAGTTTTCCCAGCACCACTTATTGAAAAGGCTGTCTTTTGTCCAATGTATATTCTTGGCTCCTTTATCATAGATTAGTTGACTATAGATGTGTGGATTTAATTCTGGGCTTTCTATCCTGTTCCACTGATCTATATTTCTGTCTTTGTGCCAGTACCATATGGTTTTGATGACTGTAGCTTTGTAGTAGAGTCTGAAGTCAGGGAGCCTGATTCCTCCAG
>PVHT020000165.1:19183717-19201995 GCA_004024745.2 Catagonus wagneri | reverse complement strand
TTTTCTCGATAAGTCTGGCTAAGGGTTTATCAATTTTGTTGATCTTTTCAAAGAACCAGCTTTTAGTTTCACTGATCTTTTCTATGGTTTTCTTTGTTTCTATTTTGTTGATTTCTGCTCTGATCTTTATGATTTCTTTTCTTCTACTAACTTTAGGTCTTGTCAGTTCTTCCCTCTCTAGCTGCTTTAGATGTAAAGTAGGTTGTTTATTTGAGCTTTTTCTTGTTTCCTGAGGTAGGCTTGTATTGCTCTAAACTTTCCTCTTAGAACTGCTTTTGCTGCATCCCAGAGGTTTTGGGGTGTCGTGTCTTTGTTGTCATTTGCTTCTAGGTACTTTTTAATTTCCTCTTTGGTTTCTTCTGTGATCCATTGGTTATTTAGTAGCATGATGTTTAGTCTCCATGTATTTGTATTTTTCGCCATTTTTTTCTTGTTGTTGATTTCCAGTCGTATAGCATTGTGGTCAGAGAAGATGCTTGAAATGATTTCAGTTTTCTTAGTTACTGAGGCTTGATTTGTAGCCCAGGATGTGATCAATCTTAGAGAATGTTCCATGCGCACTTGAGAAGAATGTGTATTTTGTTGCTTTTGCATGGAATGTCCTATAAATATCTATTAAGTCCATCTGATCTAATGCTTCATTCAGGGCCCATGTTTCCTTATTGATTTTCTGCCTGAATGACCTGTCCATTGCTGGAAGTGGGGTGTTAAAGTCCCCCACTATGATGGGGGATGTCTCCTTTTAAGGTTGTCTCCTTTTAAGGTTGTTAGCAGTTGTCTTATATATTGTGGTGACCCTATGTTGGGTGCATAGATATTTAAAATGGTTATATCTTCTCCTTGGATTGATCCTTTGATCATTATGTAGTGTTCTTCCTTGTCTCTTAAAATGTTTTTCATCTTAAAATCTATTTTGTCTGATAGGAGTATTGCTACTCTGGCTTTCTTTTGATGCCCGTTTGCATGGAATATTTTCTTCCATCCTCTCACTTTCAATTTGTATGTGTCCCTAGAAGTGAAGTGGGTCTCTTGAAGACAGCATATATATGGGTCTTGTTTTTGTATCCATTCGGCTAGTCTGTGTTTTGGTTGGGGCATTCAGTCCATTAACATTTAAGGTAATTATTGATATATATGTTCTTATTGCCATTGTATTAACTGTTTGGGGTTTTTGTTGCTCTTTTTTTCTTCCCTTATTCTCTTGTTGTCCCCTCTCACAACATGGCTATCTTTAATGTTGTATTTGAGTTGATTTTTCTTATTTGTTGGTGTATCAATTGTAGATTTTTGGTTTACAGTTACCCTGAAGTTTTGATATAGGAGTCTATATACAAATGAGATTGTATTAAGTTGTTGGTTTCTTAATTGCACGTGCTTCTCTAGTGACCTGCATTTGCGCTCTCTTCTCATGATTTCTGATTTTGGTAGCATAATTGTGCATGTATGATTTAGTATCTTTACTGTATATATGCCTTTATTGGTGGGCCTTGTCATTTGTGGTGTTTTTGTTTCTGGTTGTGGCCTTTTCCTTTCTGCCTAGAGAAGTTCCTTTAGGATTTGTTGTAAAGCTGGTTTAGTGTTGCAGAAATCTCTTAGCTTTTGCTTATCTGTAAAGGTTTTGATCTCTCCTTCAATCTGAATGAGAGCCTTGCTGGATAAAGTAATCTTGGTTGGAAGTTTTTTCCTTTCATCACATTCAGTATATCATGCCACTCCCTTCTCGCCTGCAGAGTTTCAGCTGAAAAATCTGCTGACAACCTTATTGGGGTTCCCTTGTATGCCATTTGTTTCTTTTCCCTAGCTGCTTTCAAAATTTTCTCTTTGTCTTTAATTTTGGTCATTTTGATTAATATGTGTCTCGGGGTGTTCCTTCTTGGGTTTATTTTATATGGTACTCATTGTGATTCATGGATTTGAGTGAGTGGTTCTTTTCCCATATTAGGGAAGTTTTTGGCTATTATCTCTTTGAATCTAATTTCTGTGCCCTTCTCTCCCTCTTCTTCCTCTGGCACCCTATAATACGGATGTTGGTGCATTTAACATTATCCCAGAGTTCTCTGAGACTCTGCTCATTTCCTTTCAATCTTTTATCTCTTTTCTCTTCTGCATTAGTGATTTCCACTAATCTGTCCTCCACCTCACTGATTCATTCTTCTGCCTCCTGTATTCTACTGTTGGCTGCTTCTAATGAATTTTTTATTTCAGTGATTGTATTTTGCCTCTCTTCTTGTTTTATTTTTGTATCTTGTATTTCTCTGCTCAGTGTTTCCTGTAAATTACCAGTCTTTTCCTCCAGTCAGTTTCCAATGCCTTGCATCATCTTCAGCATCAACAGTCTAAAGTCTCTTTGTGGGAGGCTGATAATCTCCTCATCACTGAGCTGTTTTTCTGGGCTTTTCTCTTTCTCCCTTATCTGAGTTAGAGTTTTCTGTCTTTTCATTTTTATAGGTTTTTGGTGTGGTGACCTTTTTGTAGACAATAGGGTTGTAGCCTCTCTTAGTTCAGGTGTTTGCCTCCCCTGTGGCTACAGTTGATATGGAGGGGGCTTGCTGTAGGCTTCCTGCTGGGAGGGAGTGATGCCTGCTCACTGGTAGGTGGGGTTGATTCCTCTTCCTCTAATGTGTGGGGCTTTGTCTCTGGATGAGATTAGAGGCTGGCTGTGTGCCTGAGTGGTCTTTAGGCAGCCTGTTTACTGATGGGTGGGGCTGAGATCCCACCTGGATTATTGTTTGTCCTGGGGCTTCTCAGTACTGATGGGAGGGACCAGATTTTCCCAGAAATGGTCCCCTCCAGAGAAATGTAGGCTGATGAAAGTTCCCGAGAGCTTCACCTCTAATGCCCTTCACCCACCACAAGCAACATTCACCCCTGTTTCCCAGGAGATCAACCAAGAATTGAATTAAGGTTCCACCTGGATTCCTATGGAGACTTTGCTTTGCCTGGGACCCAGTGCATGTGAAAGTCTGTGTGTGTACCTTTCAAGAATGGGATCTCTGTTTCCCCCAGTCCTGTGTAGCTCCTGCACACAAGCCCCGCTGGCCTTCAATTGCAGATGCTCCAGGGGCTCTTTCTCCCTGTGCCAGATCCCTAGGCATGGGGATTTGACATGGGGCTCAGAACTCTCAGTCCTATAGGTGAGTCTCTGTGATGCAGTTACTCTCCAGTCTGTGGGGTTTCCCACCCAGGAGGTATGGGGTTGCTTCTATACATAATCGCCCCTCCTACCTCTTGATGTGGTCTCTTCTTTGTCTTCTGGAGCAGAATATCTTTTTTGGAAGTTTACAGTCCATTTGGTTGAAGGTTGCTTGGCATTTTGTTGTAGTTTTGTTGTTTTTTGGGAGAGAAGTTGAGCTCCAGTCCTTCTATTCCACCATCTTAATCCAATCTCCCCCAGATTCCGCTATGAATTTTTATGCTGGTCTTCCAAGTGAATCATAGTCTAAAAATTTCTTGTCTGAATCTCTCTCTCTTTATTTATTCTGTCCGCTTGTTTCTTTAGACAACTGGCTCATAACGAAAGAGGAAACTCAGGAACAGCCAGGCGAAGAGAGGCAGAGGGCAAGGTAGGGGGCTCTGAGCTGCCATATTCTTTCCAAGCGGCCTGCTCCCCCAGATCTCCACTTGTTCACCAACCGGGAAATTCGCCAAACCTCCTCTGTGGTTGGGTTTTTAATGAAGGCTTCCTTTTGTGAACATGATTGATGAAATCATTTGGCCACTGGGTAATAGTATTCTTTTTTTAAAAAATCGTATTCGTGTATAGTTGACTTACAAAGTTGTGTTAATTTCAGGCAAATAAGAAATTAAATCAGTTATACGTATACATATATCTATTCCTTTTCATATTATTTTCTTCTATAAGTTATCACACATTACTGAGTAAATTTCCCTGTGCTGTCCAGTAGGTCCCCGTTACTTGTCTATTCTATATATAGTAGTGTGCATACATCATCCCAACCCCATAATTTAACCCCACATTTCCCCTTTTTTAACCATAAATTTGATTTCAAAATGTTTGAGTGTGTTTGTATTTTGTAAGTTCTATTGTGTAGTTTCCATTAGATCTCACATATTAGTGATCACATGTGATACTTGTCTTTCTCTGACTTCACTTAGTATGTTAATTTCTAGGTCTATCGATGATGTTACAAATGGCATCATTTCATTCTTTTTTATGGCTGAGTAAAATTCATTGTATATATATACCACACCTTCTTTATCCAGTCCTCTGTTAATGGACATTTGGTTGCTTCCATGTCTTAGCTATTGTAAATAATACTGCAGTTAACATTAGAGTGCATGCATCTATTTTTATTTTTTAAAAATTCATTATAGTTGATTTACAATATTCTGTCAATTTCTGCTGTACAGCAAAGTGATCCAGTAATATATATAGGTACATTCTTTCTCTCCCATTATCCTCTATCATGTTCCATCACAAGTGTTTGGATATGATTCCCTGTGTTATACAGCACTCCAAATGCAGGAGTTTGTATCTACCAATGCCCAACACCCAGTCCATCCCACTCCCTCCCCCTTGGTAACCACAAGTCTGTTATTGATGTCCATGAGTTTGTTTCTGTTTTACAGATAGGTTCATTTGTGCTATATATTAGATTCCAGATATAAGTGATGTCTGGTATTTGTCTTTCTCTTTCTGACTTACTTCACTCAGTATGAGAATCTATAGTTGTATTAATGTTGCTGCGAAAGGCATTATTCTGTTCTTTTTGATGCCTGAGTAGTATTCCACTGTATATTTGTACCACATTTATTAATCCATTCGTATGTCCGTGGACACATAGGTTATTTCCATGTGTTGGCAATTGTGAATAGTGCTGCAGTGAACACGGGGGTGCATGTGTCTTTCTCAATGAAAGTCTTTTTTTCTGGAGAGATGCCCAGAAGTTGGATTGCTGGATCATATGGTAGCTCTATATTTAGTTTTGTGAGGAACCTCCATGCTATTTTCCATTGTGGTTTTACCCAATTTACATTCCCACCAATAGTGTAGGAGAGTTTCTTTTTCTCCACACCCTTTATAGCATTTGTTATTTGTAGACTTATTAATGATGGCCATTCTGAGCAGTGTGAGGTGGTAACTGGTTTTGATTTGCATTTCTTTAATAATGAGTGATGTTGAGCATTTTGTTCATGTGCCTATTAGCCACATGTATGTCTGCTTTGGAAGAATGCCTATTCAGGTCCTCCGTCTATTTTTTAATTGTTTTTTTTTTTGTTTTTTGCTAATGAGTTTTATGATTTGTTTTCATATTTTGGAGATTAAGCCTTTGTAGATTACATAATTTACAACTGTTTTCTCATACTCTGTAGGTTGTCTTTTTTTTTTTTAATAGTTCTCCTTGCTGTGCCAAAGCTTGTAAGTGTGATTAGGTACCATTGGTTTATTTTTGTTTTTATTTCTATTGCCATGGGAGTCTGACCTAAGAAAACATTTGTATGGTTAGTGTCGGAGAATGTATTACCTATGTTCTCTTCTAGGATTTTGATGGCGTCTTATCTTACATTTAAGCCTTTAAGCCATTTTGAGTTTATTATTGTGCATGGTGTGAGGGTGTGTTCTAGTTTCATTGATTTACATGCTGCTGTCCAGCTTTCCTAGCGCCACTTACTGAAGAGACTTTCTTTTTCCCATTTTGTACTCTTGTCTCTTTTGTCAAAGATGAATTGACCATAGGGATCTGTGTTTATTTCTGTTTCTCCATTCTGTTCCATTGGTCTGGATGTCTACTTTTGTACTAGTACCATGCTGACTTGATTACTTGATTATTGTAGCTTTGTCTGAAGTCTAGGAAAGCTATGCCTCCTGCTTGTTTTATTTTGTTTTGTTTTCCCTCAGGATTGCTTTTATGGTTCCATATAAATTTTTGGATGGTTTGTTCTAGCTCTGTGAAGATTGCCGTGGGTAATTTGATAGGGATTGCATTAAATATGTAGACTGCTTTGGGTAGTATGGCCATTTTAATAACTAATTCTTCTGATGCAGAAGCATAGAATATCTTTCCATTTCTTTGAATCCTCTTTAATTTCATTGATTAATGTTTTATAGTTCTCAGCATATAAGTCTTTGACCTTGGTCAGGTTTATTCCTAGATACTTAATTTTTTGGGGTGTAATTTTTAAATATATTGTATTTTTATATTCCTTTTCTATTATTTCACTGTTAATATACAGAAATGCAGCTGATTCCTGAATGTTAATCATGTAGCCTTCTACTTTGCTGAATTCTTGAATACTTCAAGTAGTTTCTATGTGGAGTCCTTCAGGTTTTCCTTGTATCATATCATGTCATCTAAATGTATTGAAAATTTTACCTTTTCTCTTCTAGTCTGGGTAACTTTTATTTTTTTTTGTTTGTCTCGTTGTGGCTAAGACTTCAAATACTATATTGAGTAAAAGTGGTGAGAGTATGCATCCTTGTCTTGTTCCAGATTTTAGTGGAAGGCTTTCATCTTTTCTCTGCTGAGTATTATATTAACTGTGGGTTTGTCATAAATGGCTTTGATTATGTTAAAGTATGTTCCCTCTATACCTACTTTCGTAAGAGTTTTTATCACTAATAGATGTTGAATTTTGTCCTTTTTTCCATCTATTGAGTTGATCATGTGGTTTTTTACTTTTCCTTTGTTAATGTGGTTTATGATGTTGATTGATTTGTGTATGTTCAACCATCCTTGAGAACTTGAGAACAAAATGCCCTGTAGAGGCATTTTTCCAAAGTAGACATACTTGATCATGATGTATGGTCTTTTTTATATGGTGTTGTATTTGACTGGCTAAAATTTTGTTGAGAATTTTTGTGTCTATATTCATCAAACATTGTGACCTATAATTTTATTTTTTGGTAGTATCTTTGTCTGATTTTGGTATTAGGGTGTTGGCGGCTTCATAGACGTCTTTGGGAGTGTTCCTTCTATTTCAACATTTTGTAAAATTTTAAGAAGGATGGGTATAAGTTCCTCTTTTATGTTTGGTATAATTCAACTGTGAAGCGATCTGGTCCGGACTTTCATTTGTAGGGAGAGCTTTTATTTCTTTTCTAGTTATAGGTTTATTCAAATGATCTATTTCTTCTTGATTCAGTTTTGGTGGGCTATATGTCTCTAGAAAGTCCATTTTTTCTAGGTTGTCGCTTTTTTGGTATATAATTGTTCATAGTAGTGTCTAATGGTTTTTTTTTTAATATGTATATCTGCAGCATTCATTGTGATTTCTCCTTTTTCATTTCTTATTTTGTTTATTTGGGGTTTTTTTCCTCTTTGGTGAGTCTGGCCAGAGGGTTATCAATTTTGTTTGCCCTTCCAAAGAAGCAGCTCTTGTTTTTATTGAGTTTTTTCTATTGTTTTGTGAATCTGTTTTTTATTGCTTTCCTCTCTGATTTTTATGATTTCCTTCCTTCTGCTGACTTTATATTTTATTTCTTCTTCTTTTTCTAATTCCTTTAGGTAGTAGGTTAAGGTGTTGAATTGAAATATTGGGGATTTTTGGATCATATGGCAGTTCTATATTTAGTTTTCTGAGAAACCTCTTTACTGTTCTCCATAGTGGTTATACCAGCTTACATCCCCTAAGCAGTGTAGGAGGGTTCCCTTTTATCCACATCCCTCTAGTGCTTCTTGTATGTAGACTTTTTGATGATGGTCATTCTGACTGGTGTGAGGTGATACCTTATTGTAGTTTTTATTTTCATTTCTCTAATAATTCAGTGACATCTTTTCATGTGTTTTTTTGACCATCTGTACAGATAGTATTCTAAGAGCTTTACTTCCATTATATTATTTACTTTTCAGCAAATCCATAATGTAGGTATCTGATTATCCTCATTTTATAGAGAGGGATACTGTGATTTATAAAGTTAAATTTGATTGTGAGGTTCTCACAATCAATAAGTGGCAGAGTGAGATATGCTAGTGTTCTGTCCAGTGTCAGAGGTTTTTAGCCTAACTTCTCTCCAGGCTCAATGTTTTTTTAACCTGCCCATTGGTGCCGTTAGCCTTTCCAGTTAGGTTAGATATCTAAAGGGAGAACTGTTGCAGTTTTACATAGAATTCATTAGCAAATTATTACAAATGAAAATTAAAGAAATAGGGACAGGACAGAAGTACTTCGATTTCCTTACTGATTTTTTTTTCTTTCTCAATGGTAATATGTATTTAAATATTTACTTGTAATTGAGAAGATAGTGCCCTAACTTGAATATAAAGACAGAACTCATATAAGTCCTGGTTATTGATATAAACAAATAAAATGTATGGCACTGAGTTCTCAGAGAGCTTATTGCATTGTGAAGTCCATGAAGGCAGCAGCAGAACCTCCTATGTTTGGTGCATAGTACATGCTCAGGAAGTGTTGGAAAGAGAATTTGGAGCCTTATGTCTCAGAAGAAAAATGGGCAAGGTTGCCACCTAGTGGAATCTGAGTCAATTTCAGCTCAAAAAATATTTGCCGTGTTTGAAGAAAACTTATCCAAAGGGTTATGTGACACTTTTGGGTAATTTATTTAGGTATACAATGAGGAAATATAAACCGGGTCAGGCCAGTACTCAAGCTGAATTCTGAGTTGGCAAAATCAGAAGACTAAGGGGCATTTTAGTGATTCAGATGCATTAGGATGTTAGCATAAAGAGAACCTGAGGTTTACATCTTCAATTTCCTCTTTTTCAGCCCGTGGAAGGTCAGCAACTCATTTTAGGGTCATAAGGGTGTGGTGACTTGTCACTAGGCTCTCTAAGTCCATATCTAGTGCTCAGGCTTTGATATCATCTAAAATTCCAATTAGCCATTGTAGATTTGTAGCTATAAAAGAAGACAGATAGTGATTATTACCAAGTCCAAACTTCTACTGCTTGCTGCAGAGCAGGCCAGTAAATTGAGACGAGTTCCTGGGGCAAGGAATAGTAACTTTATATGGAAGGCCGGCAGAGCAGAACAAGAAGATGATAGACTGGTGTCCCAAAGAACCTTCTTACCCAAGTTAGAATACAGGCTTCTTTTTTAACAAAAGGGGAAGGCGTGTGGCTGGTTGTTGCAAACTTCTTGGTGCAGGAATGCTTTGCTCTTGCACTTGTCTGTGTAGGTATGGTCACAGCGTTCTTATGAATCTCCAGCAAGAAAACGGTTATTTCCTGTTCTTCAACTTTTTATCTCTATATGAATGGAAAAGTGTTACATCTTTAAAGGTCATAACTTTGAAAATGGGTTATCCTGTATGTTTCAGATTGAAGCCAACATTCTTTTACAAAGGTGCAGAGCCTACATGACTAAGCACAGACCATGAGGGTTAGAGCAAAAGGAATAGCTTCAGTATGAGATCAGGGTTGTTTTTCTCTGTTACATGATAAGTGGCATATTTTCCCAACTCTTGTGGAAACTTCTCTGTGTACACCCTGGAAGCACTACTTACTGACATGGTATTGAAACATGTTGGTATCTCAATGATGGGTCAGCAGCATCTTTCTCTATCTGCCATTTAGGGATTTGCTAAGTACACACATCTAAAGAGTATATTAGGGATTCTGTTACGATTTTGTCGACTTGCATTCTATCCCCATTCAGCTATTAACTGTTGACTCTTGTGTGCCTATGATTTTCATATAGAGAAGCTGGAGGGGAGAGGAATGACAAATAGAGTTTTACCACATGTCAGTGTCAGTTTGGGTATTGAAGACAGAGGAGTATTGTACCCTATTCTGAATCATGGCTGTGCTCCTGCCAGGCTGTGTTTTATGGAGTCGTTTTCTTTGTTTCTCCATCTCTAGGGTAGAGGTGGCGATAATGTGTACTTCAGCTCATGGTCCTCCTGAAGTTTAAGACATAAAAAATAGTACACTCTTCTGGGGTAATTCCTGATCAGTTGATCTCTTCGTCTCTCTCTGCCCCCATCCCTACCCCTGCAAAAACAGTTTTCTTTTTTCTTTTTTCTTTTTTTTTGGCTGAAAGTTTTCATCTTAAAAATCATTCTTCATCTTCAATTCCAAACCTGTAGAATAGTTGAAAGAATATTTTATACCCAAATACCTTTCTTCTAGGTTCACTAGTTGATACTTGAAAGTTGTATACCTTCATGCCTTCCACCCCTAAGTTCTGCAGACATCTGACATAAGGACGTTTTACAGTGTAACCATAATACCATTAAAATAACTGAAAAAGTTATTAATAATTCTGTAATATTTTCTAAAATTATCTTCAAGTTTATTTAATTATCCCATGAATGTTTTTACATCAATATTTTCCAACCCAGGATCCAACCAAAGTTGGTGTACTGCCATTTGTTATTATGACTCTTTGATGTCCTCTAATCAAGCATAGCACCCATAAAACTAAATGTTTTGTTTTCCGCGATGTCCAGTTTTTAAATATTTCAGGAGGCAGATTTTAACTCTTGGTGATACCAGGTTTGATCACTTAAGATTACATTAGTAACTGCTAGGTATTTCTGTTGTAAAGTTATGTTCTTCTGGTTATAGTATTAGGTAATATTTTGAGCCTGTGTGAACATTCTGTTTTCAGACATATTTTGACATCAAAGTTTTATGCATCCATTGATGAACTTTAGCTGAATCTTTATTATCATGGAAGTGGAAAAATGGTAATTTTCTTCTTTTTCCTACATCGATTATCTGGTATACTTTTAGAAGAAAGAACTCTCTCCTCCACCTGCCTTTCTGCTCTTGGGTACAACTATGGACTCACATTTTTTTTTAATCTAAAGTATTTTGATCCATTGTCACCATTTTCTTTTTTTATTAAAGCTCAAGATGTTGCAAATTAGATCAACAAGAGCTTCTTCAAGCTGGATCCTCTGTTCTCTCAGGTACTCTATGGCCTCCTTACTTCCTGACACAGACTCTTGCAGGCTCATCTTGTGCTTTCCTTAACCCAATGCAGAATTAGCACTAAAAAGAACGGAGAATGATATTCAGAAATTGATATCTGAATACTGGATGAAGCACCATGCAAACGAGTTGAAAACCTTGATGTTAATATAAGATGTAGGGAAGAATGCTGCCAACATCGTGAACTTTGAAACACGGCCCCTATTCCTGGTTAAATCACTTTCAACTTGTTTTAATTATCATGTCCTCAAAAAATACCAGAGGAGTCTGAGTTTCCTCAGGATTAGGATGATTTCTCTCTAACATACAAATCTTTGGAGCCCTAAACTTCTCAATGTGCATCCCACCTCTACATATGGCAAGTCTATTCACCTGAAAACTCAACTAGAGAAGAATCTACTTCTAAGATTATGTGCTTCTTGGCCACTTTCAGTTCCTCACAGGCCTTAGTTTCTTGCCGGCTGATAGCTAGGCTCCTCCCTCAGTTCCTTGCCATGTGAACTTCTCCAAATGGAAATCTTAACACATGACAGCTTGCTTCTTCAAAGTCTGTAGGGAAGAGAGTTCTAGCAAGGGGTACCTTATGATGTGTTATGTCACCAAGAAATTGACATGTCATCATCTTTGTTGTATTCTAATAGGGATAGGTGCAACTCATATTCAAGGGGATGGGGTCACACAAGAGAATATCAGAAAGTGGGAATAATAGCAGCCCCCATAGAGTCTGTCCACCACACTGATGAATTTGACATTCTGCTCTGGGGAATGAGAGTATACAAATGTGGAGTACTGTATCAGATGGTTATACAGCTATAAAAAAAGTGAACAGTGAGATGATGGAGGGGACACCTTTCCTAGAGTCCTAAGATGAGATGTCTGAGGGGAGGCATGACTGGCTGAGAACTGAATCATGAGAAAGGATTAGTACTGTGAATATAGCAATGGGCAGAGCAGTGAGGGCAAAGGCCCTGCAGTACAAATAAACCAGTTGTAGAAGGAGGCCAGTAAGCCTAGAAGAACCACAAGAATGGGTTTGGAGAAGTGGGCACTTGGGAATTGTAGGTCGTACATTAAACAGCTGGAATTTTATTTAATCACAATTTGAAATCAGTGGAGCAGGGTTAACCTGGATAGTGATCTGGTCTGTTTTCTGCTCTTACAGGATTTATTCTGACTCCTGTTTTGTGAAGGGGCTGAAGGGGGAAAATGAAAGTGAGGGGATCAGTTTGGAGGCTCTTGTAACAATCCAGTTGAGAGATGGTGATGATTTAGTCTTGGATGATGGATGTAGCCTTAATGAGAAGTGGTTAGATTAAAGTACACGTTGAAGGCAGGGACTGTGGGATTTCCTAGTGGGTGACGTAAGTGACCGAGAGAAGTCACAACACGATCGATCCATTTGGGTGGATAATAGTGGAGGGATGATGGATATAAAACATCAGTGTCTTGGAACATCTTTTAATAAATTTTATTTTTTAGAGAAAATGTTAAATTCATAGCGAAACTGAGCAGAAAGTAGAGATAGATCTTTTATTATACTACCGAAATGCATGCACAGCTTCCCTAATGTCAGTATCTCACTACAGTGGTAGACTGGTAACAATGTATAACGCATTATTAGCACCCAAAGCCCACAGTTTACATTAGGGTTCACGCATGGTATTATATATTCTGTGGGTTCTGACAAATAAAATGACATGTATCCACCTTAATCTATCATACAGACTAGGTGCACTGCCCTAAAGTCCTCTGTGCTCTATTCATCCGTCCCTCCCCCCCGACTTTGGCAACCACTGACCTTTTACTGACTCCATAGTTTTATCTTTTCTAGAAAGTCATATAGTTGGAATCAGACAATATGTTGCCTCTTAAGTTTTTTTTTTTCCTTCAGTAAAATGTGTTTAAAGTTTTTCCATGTCTCTTCATGTCTTGATGATTTCTTTTCAGTCCTTAATAGCATTCAGTTGTCTGAATGTTCTAGAGTGTGTTTATCCATCACCAACTGAAAGACATCTTGGTAGCTTCCAATTTTTGGCAGTTGTGAATAAAGCTGAGATAAACATCCATGTGCTGGTTTTTGTGTTGACGAGAATTTCCAACTCATTTGGTTAAAAACTATGGAGCAGAAGTGATAGATTGTATGGTAAGAGTTTGTTTAGTTTTGTAAAAATCTTGGGGCATTTTTAATTGCGTTAAATTCCATACATAGTCCTCGTAATTACCTCCTCTTTGTCATATATATGCCACCACATGTAATTGGTTGCGGACCATTGCTACTTACGTATCAATCCTCTTTTCATTGCCTTATGGGTTTTTTTCTTTCAGGTTTTTTTTTTGTGGTTCTCTGAGATTAATGTAGAGATGTGAGTGCCATCTAGTGGATATAAAGAAAATGGTTCTATATATACATATCAAGTTTATCACTTTTTAACAATTTTTTATTACTCAATGAATTTTATTACATTTATAGTTGTACAGTGATCATCACAACCAAATTTTATAGCATTTCCATCCCAAAGCCCCAGGGCATCCCCCACCCCCAACCTGTCTCATTTGGAAGCTATAAGTTATTCAAAGTCTGTGAGTCAGTATCTATTTTGCAAAGATCATTGTGTCCTTTTTTTAGATTCCACATATAAGTCATAGCATTTGATGTTGGTGTCTCATTGTCTGACTGATTTCACTTAGCATGGTAATTTCTAGGTCCATCCATGTTGCTGCAAATGCTGTTATTTCTTTTAATGGCTGAGTCATATTCCATTGTGTATATGTACCACATCTTCGCTATCCACTCCTCTGTCGATGGGCATTTAAGTTGTTTCCATGTCTGGGCTGTAGTATAGAGTACTGCCATGAACACTGAAGTACGTGTGTCTTTGTGAGTCATGGTTTTCTTTGGATAGATGCCCAGAAGTGGGATTGCTGGATCAAATGATATTTCTGTTTTTAGTTTTCTGAGGAATCTCCATACTGTTTTCCACAGTGGTTTAATCAGTTTACATTCTCACCAACAGTGTAATAGGGTACTCTTTTCTCCACACCCTCTCCAGCACTTACTGTTTGTAGACTTTTTGATGATAGCTATTCTGGGTGGTGTAAGGTGGTACCTCATAGTGGTTTTGATTTCCATTTCTCTAATAGTGATGTTGAACATCTTTTCATGTGTCTTTGGACATCTGTATGTCGTCTTTGGAGAATTGTCTGTTTAGATCTTCTGCCCATTTTTTGATGGGATTGTTTGTTTTTTTGGTATTCGACTGCAGGGAGCATTTATAAATTTTGGAGATTAATCCCTTGTCAGTTGCTTCATTGCAAATATTTTCTCTAATGCTGTGGGTTGTCTTTTTGTTTTGTTTAGGGTTTCCTTTGCTGTGAAGAAGCTTTTAAGTTTAATTAAGTCTCATTTGTTTATTTTGTTTTTATTATCATTACTCTAGGAGGTGTATCTGAGAAGATATTGGTGTGGTTTATGTAAGAGAGTGTTCGACCTATGTTTTCCTGTAAGAGCTTTATAGTATCTCATCATATATCTAGGTCTTTAATCTATTTTGAGTTTATTTTTGTGCATGGTGTTAAGAAGTGTTCTAATTTCGTTTTTTTACATGTGGCTGTCGAGTTTTCCCAGCACCACTTATTGAAGGGGCTGTATTTTCTCCATTGTATATTCTTGTCTCCTTTGTCATAGATTAGTTGACTGTATATGTGCTCCATTTTTCTTTCTCAGGATGGCTTTGGCTATTCTGGGTTTTTTTGCGTCCAAAGAAACTTTAAAATATTTTTTTTCTAGTTCTATGAAAAATGCCCTTGGTAATTTGATAGGGATTGCATTGAATCTGTAGATTGCCTTGGGTAGTATAGTCATTTTGGTAATACTAACTCTTCCAATCCAAGTGCAAAAAGAAATTATTTTGATAGAACAAGAACAACCACAAAAAGACTGATTAGAAATAACTAAATCAAAATCTTATTCAATTGTGCTAAGTAAGAAAAGTATTTCAGAGAGTTCCCAGGGTTATGGACCTGCAGGTCTGATACCTGGCCTTGCTCAGTGACTTAAGGATCCAGTGTTGCCATGAGCTGTGGTGTAGGTCACAGACTTTGCTCAGATCTGCTGTTGCTTTGGCTGTGTGTCGGCCAGCAGCTGCAGCTCCAATTAAACCTCTAGCCTGGGAACTTCCATATGCCATAGGTACAGCCCTAAAGCAAAAAAGAAAAAAAATTCAATGTTTTGGACATTGAACATGTGTTTGGACTGCATTGGGATCCAAAACTGGGAGAGGTACGGTAGCAAAAAGAAATTAGCAAAGATTAGTCAGTAAGTTGATATTCTGAATACCTGAATTTATTCACCAAAATGATTTTGGATCTTTATACATATATGGAGTTTTCTTTGCGTGTGTGTGTGTGAGAGAGAGAGAGGGGGAGAGAGAGAGAGAGAGAGAGAAGGAGAGAGAGAGAGAACAAGGGAGAGGAGGGATGAAGGCAAAGGGAGAAAGAAAAGAGAATATTAAAGAACAAAACATACCTGTTGTCTTCAAGAAAAAAATGCAAGATACTGTAATTAAATATTAAATTATAGGTTATAAATAGAAGGAGAGGGAACCCCAGAGGGCAGAGGAGGTCTCAGGGAAGTTGTCCCAAAAAAACACTATGAGCTGAAATGAATCTTATAATATCAAAAAGATTCGAATAGGTAACAGGAAGAACATCATGACAGGAGGATAAATTCAGAGCAGTAGATGGAAAATTTTGAATTATAGAGATCCACCCAGAATAACAATATCAATTTGTTTTAACTCACTTGGTCTTAAAGAGGAGGTAGAAAGGATAAATGAATTAACTGAGCAATTGCTATAGTAGACTCTAATGGAGAATAATTGAAATAGTAATAAAAGATCAAGCTAGTATGAACAATGCTTGTGATTTTAAGAGCCAATTCTATGTATTGCAATTACTCATATACATAGTCACAGTTCTAATTACTTTTACATAAACTATCTCATTTAAACTTCATAACAATCCTATGAGGTAGGTATTATAACAGTTCTCATTTTAATTTGAAGAAACTGAGACATCAAAATTTTTGTAATTTTCAGCGATGTTAGTTGAAGAGCCTGGATTCAAACCCAAAGGCTGGCTTTCAAAGCCTTGTAATCATTTGAATTCTGCTAGATATGGAGAAATAATTGGAATGAACAGATTTAGGAACCTGGATTGTGGACCCTGTTCTGTCATTTACATACCTTGAGAAAATCTCATCCTGTTCCTGGGCATCAGTTTCCTCATCTACTTAGTGAGAATATCGAACCATGTTGCCCTCTGAGGTATTGCTGAGTTTGGAGATGTGTTTATTGTACTTAACCAGGATGTTCAGTGTTGTTTTTTTTTTTTTTTTTTTTTCTGGTAGTTGAGTAATACTAAGACTGCTGAAGTGATAGAATCTCAATGCTTGAGAATTATGTTAAAAATAGCTATATAAAGAAGATGTGGTACATATACACAGTGGAATATTACTCAGCCACTAAAGGGAAAGAAATAATGGCATTTGCAGCAACATGGATGGTCCTTGAAATTATTGTGCTAAGTGAAGTTAGTCAGAAAATGAGACACTAGTGTCATATGCTATCACTTACATGTGGAATCTAAAAAAAAAGGACATAGTGATCTTCTTTGCAGAACAGATATTTGTGGTTTCCAAATGAGACAGGTTGGGGGGTATGGGGATGCCCTGGGGGTTTGGGATGGAAATGCTATAAAATTGTACAACTATGAATGTTTTCATTGAGTTAAAAATAAAATAATAATAGGGATGATGTAATGTACTCCTGATTGATGATGACTCTTTCCTGATTGACATTGCCCAGCCTGTAAGGTCTGTGTTACAGTTGTCTATGTGGACAGTGCTATTGCTGTTGTTGGGACGAGAGTGATAGAAACCTGCCATGGGTTGGAATAGTGTAGCGCAGTAAGCTCACTGAGAAGGGTGGTGGATGGCTCACCACCCGTGCCCCACTCCCTCCTCACCACTTGAGTTCATGGAGTCCAAATGCAGAACTCACAAAGGACTCTCTTGAGTCTGTCTGAAGCTCTGTTGAATCTATACACACTTCTCTTGAGTCTGTTTAGAGCACTCATTCTCACTATCTTTATCCTATTTTAGGACTTCACCCTCATCCTTAAACTATTACAGTAGCCCCTTTTTACAGGTCTTCCAGCCACAAGGATGGCCTCCCTCCAGCTCGTTTTTCACACTGTGGGTAGAGTAATCCACCCCATGTGCTGCTTCTGCCAACACCCCTCCAGGGGCTCTGCAGTGCTTGTGGGGGAGTACCTAGAATTCTCATTTCTTTAATGTGGTTTAGGAGGTATTTCCTGTTCTCCATTTGGAACATTGCCTTCCAGCCCAGGTGACATCACTCCCTATTGAATTTTACTTTCCATCCACTTCCTATTTCATATTCTTTGGCCTCCAGTCTTCCACACAGGATATTCTGGAATAGGCCCCTCCACATCCCCTACGCGCTGCATCTGGCTCTAGGTTTCAGCTGAGAGTCACTGTCATTGAAAGGCGCCTCTTACTTCTGTCCTTGCAGAAGTAAGGACAGAAGTTAAGAGGCACTTATCAATGTACCCGTCTGTATGTTGCCATGACTTTCTGCAGAACCTCGAAGACAAGAACTGCATCTGCCTTATTCTTACCAGTGGCTGCCATTTGAGAACAGCGCACATCACAAAACAAATGTCTAATGAGTGAATGAATAAACACGTGAAGGAACCAATGGACTAGAAAATCAACATTTAAATACCTAGAAGGTTGATGGTAGGCCAGGGTTACATGAGCACTTCAGATCAGATAGCAGAACTCTCATGTAGAGTTGGCCTGCTTTTCACACACTGTTGAACTACACCCAGCATCTGCTAGTCACACCCATGATAAACCCCTAGAGCTATAAAAGGCCTCCAGCCTCTGCTGCTCTTCGTTTTTGTTTTGGTTTTGTCTTTTTGCCTTTTTTTATGTAGAGCCACACCCGCGGCATACGGAGGCTCCCAGGCTAGGGGTCTAACAGGAGCTGTAGCTGCCGGCCTTCACCACAGCCACAGCAACGCGGGATCCGAACCGCATCTGCAACCTACACCACAGCTCATGGCAGCGCCGGATCCTTAACCCACTGAGCAAGGCCAGGGATCAAACCCACAACCTCATGGTTCCTAGTCGGATTCGTTAACCACTGAGCCACGAAGGGAACTCCCGTCTCTGCTGCTCTTTGGAATGCTCTGACCCAGAGACTCCGTCACTGAGCTGCTAAGCAACATCACCTACACTTGTGAGCCCTTCCTGATCCCCTCCCCCTGGGAGTGTCTTGCCCTCTTCCCCAGGAGGTGGCCTCTGGAAGGTCTCATGCTTTGGGAGGCATGCTCCCA
>PVHT020000165.1:19136447-19177227 GCA_004024745.2 Catagonus wagneri | reverse complement strand
TTTTTTTTTTTTTTTTTTTTTTTTTTTTTTGTCTTTTTGCCTTTATGTGGAGCCACACCCGCGGCATATGGAGGTTCCCAGGCTAGGGGTCTAACAGGAGCTGTAGCTGCCGGCCTTCGCCACAGCCACAGCAACGCGGGATCCGAGCTGCGTCTGCAACCTACACCACAACTCATGGCAAAGCTGGATCCTTAACCCACTGAGCAAGGCCAGGGATCGAACCTGCAACCTCATGGTTCTTAGTCGGATTCGTTAACCACTGAGCCATGAAGGGAACTCCTATGTCATAGTCTTAACCCACTGAACTACAATAGAAACTCCTCTATAGATTTTTTTAAGTGTTTTTCTTTGTGCCGTATTAGGCAGTCAGGTTTTTTTTTTTTAAATGTTATATTGGTGCTTTAGAAGTATATTTCATCTTATTTAGTATATAGTTAAGGTCTCCTTAGTAATAATTCACTTTTCCTCAATTGAAATGTCAAGTTTTATGAGATTAGTAATTTCTCACTGCTATTTGTAAATTTCTCCTTTGGTGTCTTCAGATGTTATTTATAAGTGTCAATACTATATCTTTCAGTGTTACAAAATTGACAGCAACTTACCTTTTAGTAGATTGTAATCTTTATCATGATGACTTTAATATCAATACTTTTATATTTTGATTCATCCTTTTTATTTCAGACTTAATACATTTTATTTAATGTTACAGTTTATAATTCTCACTGTGTTTTTGGCATATCTCCATCATGTATGTTTCTGTCTTTAAGCATTATAGCCTTTAGTTTTACAAATTTTGATATTGTATAGAAATGGAATGATATTTATTTATTTAGTGTATATTAATTGAGCACCTATCCTATGCTGGGCACTTGAGAGCTTGTATACACAAATGGACAATGGCCTGACCATATATAAAAGCAGAAGTCTGGCCTGCCAAATGCAACAGTCTGCCCAGGAAATCAGTCCCCTGTCTTCATAACCAGCCAGGAAACCAGCCTGCTGTAAGTCAGACTTAAGGAGGTCAGACTGCTATCTCAATGAAGCCAAACAAAAACTTCTCTAGCAACTAGCCCCAAGTGCCCAGGAACTGATTAATAACTGGAGGTTTTCCTAGTATCTGACCCCTCTTCCACTTAGGATCAACAGAGAAATCCAGCAGAGAAAGCTATGCTTGTGTTTCTAACCAATCACATTGATGCCCACTTCTAGTTAGCCTGCCTTTAGCTTCCCCAGGCTAACATCCTCCAATCAGGCACATCTGAAGTCTTCCCTTTTTTTCTCAATAAAGCTTCCCTACTCCTCTGCCTGCCTTGAAATCTTGACTAAAACACAGTGATGATGGTTAAGATACTTGCTCTAATAGCTCATAATTGCCTTTTCTCATTTGGTTGGTCTTTATTTCCATTTCCCGCTGTATCATGGGTGCTAGATCAGAAAAAGTTCAAAGATAAACAAAAATGCTGCCTTTATGGAGCTTACATTCCAACGGGGCAGTGATGGGAGGAGACAGAGAGGAAAACATGATAAATAAGTTCTGTAGCATATGTGAAGGTTATAATTGCTATAAAAATTAGCAAGGAGAGTCTCATGAAAGGGCTGGGGTAGGAGGCTGCGATTTTCAATGGGATTATCAGCAATGTTCAGCTGACAAGGTGACGTCTGAGCAAACGCTGGAAGAAACAGAGGGAGTGAATCATACAGAAATAATTCAGGAGTAGAAAGCCTTCCAGGTAGCAGGAAACTCAAGGCAAAGGCTCTGATGCAGGAATGTGCTTGGCACTTTCTAGAAAAAGCAGGAACTTGGAACTAGAGGAAAGGGACTAAGGAGAAGAGGAGATGCGGTCAGAGTCCTCAGGGGGACAGATCATGGGAAGCTTTGTGGGCTGTTGGAAGGACTATGGTGTTGTCACCGCTGTGGCTTGGGTTGCTGCTACGGCTCAGGTTTGATCCCTGGCCCCTGAACTTCTTTATGCTGCAGGCATGGCCAAAAGAAAACAAGAGGAAAAGAAAAAAGGCTTCTTGGCTACTGTGTTGAAATTAAATACGGTGGCTGCATGCCCTGACTTGTGCAGAGCAGTTTTAGTTTACGCCTGTGTCCTGGATGCTTTCACTTTTGAAATATCCCAGGTTAGACAATGAATTGTGGGCTCATCCTAAGCACAGACAGTAAGGGGGCAAGAATAAAAGCAGAGAGACGGTAGGAAGCTGTCTTAATAATTCTGGTTAGTGATGTGGAAATGGTGATAGCAGTGGAGGGAAAAGAGATGCTCCATTTAGGCTGTGTTTTCAAAGTTAAGCCAGTGGAATTTCCAAACAGAGAAAAGAGTGGGGAGTGGGGGAGTCTGAGATAATTTCACTGTTTTTGTCTGAGTCAGTAACCTAAATGAAAAAAAAAAAAAAAAGCTGAGCCTAAATCTCAGGGAAAGGTTGGGACTTTGGTTTTAGAAATTTTACTTCTGAGTTACCTACTAGAAAATCATGGGCAGACACAGGAGAGGAATTGAATGAGACTGTAATTTAGGAGAGAAGTGCACGGTAAATACATAAACGTATGTATATATACACATATAAATGTATATGAAATATGCATATATAGAATGCATATAAAATATTTGTTAGGTGGAATATTCTATAAATATATAGTTCTCTCCTCAAACTGTGTTGACATGGCTCTATCAACTGCTTTCATGAGAAAGGAAGTGAAAAGAAACTGAGAAGTCAGGGCCTAATATATATATTTTTTTCTTTTTTAAGTAGTCACTCCTTCTGTACCCTATTCCTTTTCTTTTTTTCTTTTCTTTTTTTTTTTTTGGCTGCACCATGTCATGTGGAAGTTCCCAGGTCAGGGATCAAACCCACGCCACAGCAGTGACCCTAGCCACAGCAATGATGCCAGATCCTTAGTTCACTGAGCCACAAGGAAACTCCATTCTTAGCTTTTGGTTGGCTTGGTTGGCTTTTTTTGTTGTTGTTGTTGCTTTTTAGGGCCACACTCTTGGCATATGGAGGTTCCCAGGCTAGGGGTAGAATCAAAGCTACAGCTGCTGGCCTATGCCACAGCCACGCCAGAGCCAGGCTGTGTCTGTGACCTACACCACAGCTCACGGCAACGACGGATCCCCTGCTCACTGAGTAAGGCTCAAACCTATATCCTCATGGATACTAGTCGTATTCGTTTCCACTGCACCACAATGGGAACACTGTGCACGCTATTCTTATGAGATACTTTTAATTTTGAGGTATAACAACTCGATGTGTATATATTTATGACAGTATTTATTGAGGTCATGGAAAACAGTAAACTCATCGGACCTTCAAATAAACTCCTACCTTCTTTTCTGGATTATTTTCTTTCAATATATTTGAATAATATTTTCTGTTGCAATTATTCTTTGTCTTCTTCGGAGTCATTTTTAATATAATGGTCCTCTATGATCTCCCCCAAAATATATATTAAATTTTATCTAGCCATCTTTATCTTTTTTTTTTTGTAACTTCCACATTATGTGATTTTTCTCAAGCCTGCCCTCATGTCAGTAACTCATTATCTTCTGTGAATGCCAGTTCTGCTATGGGAATTCCTCATCCTTTAATAGAGTTCATAGGATGTCTGCAGTCCTTTAGCCTGATAGTTTCCTTTTTACCATGTTACAGATTTCTTATTTCGGAGCATTTATGTTTTTGTTTAATTTCCTTGACAGAGACGAGTGGCTTGACTGGATGATTTTCTTCTCTCTTAGATTCCATGTCTCTTCTATTCTTTCAGAGGTTTTGTGCTGGGTTGTTTCTTTGGCTTCGTAATCTTTCAAAATGGACAATTCTGTCGAGTCCAAAAGAGTAAGTATGGCTTATTGAGTTAGCTGGATTGGGTAAGCCTCAAATGGAAAATAACTTTGTTCTTTTGCACCATGGTGGTCCCTATGTACTATGTCCAGCCTCTTTCTGATGCCTCTGATAATACCTTTGCTATGCTTTGTAGCTTTTGCTGCCACTTTCAATAATAATAAACAGTGTCATTTTCCAAGAACAACAAAGCCAGTTCATTCTAATATAAGAGTGTCAGTATTTCCAGCAGTTTTAGACTTTACCCTTCCTCCAGCTTAAGCTTTATTCGGTCTTGGATGCCTCCAGTGGGAAAATCGGGAAATGGTGGGTTAGCTTTGCCACAAACTCCTCTGTCCTTTTCCTGACCTTCCACGCACAAGGCTGCTTCTGGCTCCTGTACGACTGCAGAGGGGCTATGGAAAAGGGGAAGCACTATCAAGTGAGGGCAGACGCGGCTTTTAATCCGACATTGATGCCCTCAGCTATGCTGCATATCCCAGTGGGGGCTTTTTTTTGTGGTCCCCTTCTCTTTCCCAGTGTCAACTGGACCAGAAAAGGCAGTTGGTGACTGGCTGCTGGTAATGCCTTTTGAGTGTATGCATCCAACAGTATGAGGCAACACGCAGAAAAATACTAAACTAGGCATGTATCTCCCACTACTCTTTTATGAGTATGAGGGGTATGATTCTTACTGTCCTTATGAGAGTACGTTTAGCTTCTTTGAGTTCATTTTGTTAAGTCCTAATGTGAAGAGAAGTGGTGTTCAAATGGGAGAAATAACTACCAGCTTTACTTGGCCCTGGGAATTTAGGGGGATTTTCTGTATTTATATTTGATACTCTGTTTTGTAGGGAGAAAAGTACTTAGAGTTTAATACAAATACTGGAAAAGAAATAGACACCTGAGGCCCAGAGAGGTAAACGACTTACCTATTTTCTGAGGGCGAACAGCGAGCACTAGAACATGGGACTTCACCTTCTATCTCTAAACTTGGGCCTCAGTACCCAAGTTCTCTCCTCTTGAGGGGGGAGCGGTGCTCTGCACTTTTGTGAATGAGTGTAAAGGGATTTCTGTTCATGTAGTATCTCCCGATTCTTCCTGCTGTCTTGGTGAGTACCCTAGTTGTGAAATATGCTTTGATAGATAATGTAACCTTCCTTGAAGGAACAAACCTTGCCTGAATATTTGTGACCTTCTGAAAAACAGCCACTAGATGGCACTCCAGACTAACTTTTGTCACCGAGAACCACTGTATCCATTGTTCCCAGACAGGTTCAGGGGAAAGACAATGAGATGGAGTGCTTTCCATACATCTTAATGTTTCAAGTCATAAGGAATTTTCTGGGACTGTCTTAAGACAGCCATCCGTCCATGAGAGAGAAATGCAGAAGAATGCCATGGGTTCTGCTCTCTTGATAAACACAGTTTAATGGGGTAGGAGGAGTCAGACCTTCAAGAAATAAGGACAGGTTACCTGGTCCCCTCTGCTTGCAAGTGGAATAGACTGAGACAGGAGAAATCAGAGTGCAGAGAGAGAAAACTGGCCACTTTGCAGCGGAAAAATTGCAAGTCCCAAAGGGCCTCTTAGTTTCAAGTAAATAAAGTGTAGGACCGGGAGATCCCAGCAGATGGGTTAGAAAGAGATGGGAGAGGTGGTGTGGTTGGAAGTCTAGTGTGAATGAGCACATCAGCTTGGACCATCTGAGGGGCTGTGAGGAGAACAGTGAACCACCTAGAAGGGGGAGAGTCCAAAAGGTAGGACGTGGACTAGCAGTGTGGCGTGGTGTTAAGAGCATGGATTCCGGAACCAGGCTACCTGGGTCCAGCGTCAACTCTGGCTCCTAATAGTTGTCAGCAGATGCTTTAGGGCCTGCTGCTTACCCTTGCTGTGCCTCAGTTTCTTCCTCTATAAAGTGAGAAAGTCATATCATACCTAATTCATAGGGTTATGGAAAGATTTAATGTGTTAATATTTTCAAGTGCTTAGAAGAGCATCTAGCAGTTAATAAGAGTTGTGTTAGGAGTTCCTGTTGCAGTGCTGCAGAAATGAATCTGACTAGTATCCATGAGGAGGCAGGTTCGATCCCTGGTCTCGCTCAGTGGGTCGGGGATCTGTCGTTGCCACGAACTGTGGTGTAGGTCGCAGATACGGCTTGGATCCTGTGTGGCTGTGGCTGTGGTGTAGGCCGGCAGCCTCAGCTCCAATTCGATCCCTAGCCTGGGAATCTCCATATGCCATGGGTGTGGCCCTAAAAAGCGTAAAAAAAAAAAAAAAAGCTGTGTTAGGTGTTTGTTGAATAAACACGTTTCTGTATAGAATTAGGCCAAAGGAGTCAAAATAGGGTTAATGACTAGACATTGGCCTGGGATGTGCCCTGCCCAGCAGCATTCACTGGACACTATATGCCAGACAGTATGATAGGCACTGAAAAAAAGTTAAAAAAAAAAAGGTAACTAACAGTGTTGTTGATAATTTCTACTATGTATTGAGCTGTAACTAGGTGCTAGCAACTAAGTACTTTCAGTGCCTTACTTCCTTGACTTTGCTTCAAAGCATATGGGGTAGGTATTACTATTATTATCCCTATTTAGTAAAGTAGGGAAATAAAACCCAGAGAGAGTAATTTGTTCAGAGTCACACAAACAGTAAATGGAAGAGCTGGGCTCTAAACCCTGAGCCTGATCATCTAGTCAGAATCCCTTGGAGGCATTGAAGAATATCTGAAATCACCTCACTTGTGAGCTGAGAGGGACTTTGGTGGTACTTGAGTTTAACTCTCCCAATTTATAGGTGAATAAGCTGAGTCACGTAGATGTTAAGGCTGGTGTCCAAAGTCATTTGCTTGAGGGGTGACAGTGTAAGAACTTACATTTTCTGTTCCCAGTCCAGTTCTGATGAGGCCGTGAAAGTAAGTAGAGTAGGTATCCATCTAGAACGTTATTATTTTTGCTATTGTTCAAAAAGATTGCCTTTCACACTGTCTCCTTCACTAGAGCCACAAGTGAGAGTACCAAGCTGTCTTTTTTCAATATGGCAGGCTCAAGGCAGTTTCCATTGTTTTCTCCTATTACGGACATAGCTAAAAATATTACTAGAGTTACTGACTCCCTTTTCTTGTTTCCCTGAGCACAAAATGTTGTTCCTTGTTGAGAGAGCACCTCTTCGTATTATAATCTGTTTTGTCATCTGTCTCTCCAGTTAGAAGGCCTGTTTCTAATGACAGAACTGGGACCAGGGGCAGGGGGCACGGGTGGAGGTCTGAGGACATCTTTCCACCGTTTCTTTCAACCACACCACATTTACCCTGGAGCACATTATACGATCTAACAGTGACTTCCCCCAAGTCCCCACTCGACTTGCTTGTCCCCCATTTGCCCTGTGTCGAGAAATTCTGTAGCTGCCATTGACAACCCTTCAAGGACTGTGACAAAGTGTTTTATGTCCTCTACCAAATTGCCTGTCATAGATGAGACTCTCATTTCACTCAGCAGGAAGCAGCCCTTGCTCTCACGAAGGAGAAAAAGCTACCTAGGGCTGTTGGTGCTTGTTGTGTTCATTGCCAGAATTTTATCTGGACTCTGGGACTGTGTGAACTTGAGCTGCTGTGTTACAGAGGTTTCTGCTGTTCAGGCTTTCTTTCACAAATGGGGACAAAGAGGTAGAGTGGAAACCTGCTTGGGAAATGTAGAATTCAATCCCAAATGTGAATTAGGTAACGAACTGTATTCTTTGGGTCACTTGGGTCAGCTATTCCAGTCAGTGTTTGGGCAGCGAAGCTGAGAGAGTAATATACAGTTTCTTCCATTCTGAACATCTTGGAGCATCTTGACAGAACCACCAAGATTCAGTAGTATAAGAAAGAAAAAAAAAAAAGGAAACACGTCTGAAGTTTTCCAACTGACTGAAAGTGTAGAACACCTATTTCCTAGCAATCTTGCAGGAATACTGCTTCGTGGAGTGCCGTGTAGAAAATGCTAGGTGAATTGAAAGAGCGTAGGTTTGGTATCTGGGAACTAATTGCCATTCCCAACTTGGCAGTCTACAGAGCTGTAGTCAGTGCATTCTAAATAAGACCCAGGGTCTGCAAGATGATAGGCTTCTTCCTGCTAGATTGCCTTAAGTAAGTGGCATGCAGAGGATGTCAGTCAGCTATATCGCTAACCACACTGGTTCAGGTGACTTTTTCTTTTTTTTGGTAGCAAAACTTTCTTGATGAAGTAAGCCACATATGCTGATTTATATTCTATCACAAGTCTGACACTTTGAATAGTTTTAGCTGCAGTGATTATGAGTAAACCACTTGACCTTTCTGATCTCAATTTCACTTTCTCTCAAATGATGGGGTTGGAAAATAAACTGATTTCTATAATTGTAAACCTGTAATCTGCTAGGAGGCCAGGGTTTGGGAACAAAACTGAGTGTCTGTCATAAACCTCTGACATAACCCATGAGAAACATAAGGATTTGACCTGCATCTTCATTTCCAACTTGTAAATTAGAGGCATTTAATATTCTCTTACTCTGTCCTAATTGTATAACCAGCAATACTGATCCCATTGTTGTTGAAAGACACTATGATGAGATACAGAGGATGATGGTCAGTTTCAGCAACATTGGCTAGTTATTTAGATTGTGCTTCCAACGATGGCGTAACTTTCTAGGATGATGACCAGACTGCATTACAGAGCCTTCTGGCACAGTTGTAATCTGAAGTACAGAATGAAGTTAAATACAATATGGATGAGGATTTGAAATGAAGCATAGTACTCTGGAAAGAGTATGTGCTTCTGAGTCAGGTAGACCTGGATTTAAATTCTGTTTCCATCCCATACTATCTCTGTGACCTTGGATCATTTTATTAGCCTTTATGGGTATTCATAGTCTCATCTGCAAACCTTAAATTTTGTTAAGAGGATTAAATGAGATTATGCTCCTGGAGTACCTCTTCTTTTTGTAATTTTCTAAAAAATAAGAAAAAGAAAGATGTGAATGAGAAAAAGGGAGAATACAAAGCTAGGACATAAGTATTCAGGAATAGCATTGTGAACATCACAAAATAATAGCTCAGAAAAGGGTGGTTTAGATGCAAAGGTAGAGCCTACTGAAACTGCTCAGATAATTCAGTGGAAGAGAAGCATAGCTATAGCTTTGAGGAATTTGGGACCTATGTTTATGGGCCAAGGATAGAGCAACAGTAGAAACCTGGACAGGTGTAAAGAGAATATCAGCTTAATGGGCTAGAAAGTTATAACATGAATAGTTGGGGCTAGAGACATACCAAAGGGGAGGCATGATTCTAAGTGGCCTGGAGGGAGGTTGGAATAATGTTCCCAACCTGGGTGACAAGACTGAAGGCATCAGGTGAGTCGGCATAATAGCACTCACCATAGTTCTCACCCTCTGTGGTAGTGTTGAGTTTACTTAACCACAATTGAAACTGAGATCTTCAAGGGCCTGAAATAGCAAAAGATCTCTCGATGTTACAAAGTGAGCTCCCCAGAATTTTTTTTTTAACTTAGTAATAGCTCCTGTTCATAGCACTTATATATTATATAGCACTCTTCAATACCCAAAGCACTTTTACAGACCTAATTCCACTGGGGCATCAGCCCTGCTAATGGGTCTCTCTGTGGTACAAATAAAGAAGCTCAGAGAGGTCAAATGATTAACATAAGGACACCTAGCCAATACTTAGAAAGAAGCAGGATTGGTATCCCAATTTTTAATTGTTATCACTTAGCTTTCTCCAGGAAGAAACGGTGTTTCTCTCTAAGAGAGAAAGTTACCAGTTCCCATCTGTCTTGTTCACTTGTACTAGATGGAAGGAAATAGTGAAAGAGAAGTTTTGCCAGAAAAGACAGCAGAGGTGACTGTAGCAGGTGACAGATACAGCCAACACAGCTTGGGGGTTATCCTTCAAAATAAGCCAATCAATTGCCATTTAGCTCAAAAATAATGGCCAAATGCCAGTATGATTATTTAGTAGAGGGTACTTACAAGAGGTTGTGCAAATTGAAAAATATAACAGCAGATCCTTCTTAGCTGTCGACGGTTCAGATCAGAGAGGCTAAGAAAATTGCACTCAGGCTACACTTTGCCTTTCCATGACCTTGACAGACGTCAGTCGTCAATCGTGACAGACTTTCCCACTGAATCCAGATGGGGCTTCACAGTTTTCTTCCATTTGGTGTCCCCAGTAGGCATTACTGGTCATTCAGAATTGGCCTAATTGTCGTTCTTGCTTTCAGGCACAGGGCTGCCTAAAAGTCTGCGTTAGCCTTGCAGTCCAAAGCCATGTCTGAAATCTCATTTTCTCTTCTAGGTAATATTCAAAAGGAATTTGTCACTCCCTTTATTATGCCTGAAACCTGTTAACAAGAGAGCCTGCATTATTACAATTCATGCAAAATTATGTAAACATTCCAAAGAACAGGAAAATGTGTACAGGAGCTGACAGACCCCGTACTTTGTTTGTGCCTTGTCTTTGAGGGTGTTGTCATTTCTGCTGCGAGAAGACAAAGTGGCCTTCAGTAGTTGTGGGTAAATTTCTCCCTTCAAAAGCATGATTGCTATGCATTTAGTTCCCGCAATTCTAAAAATTAATTTTACTTCAGGGACAGAGAGCAGTCAATCATTTCTTTAAGGAAAGGAATTTTTCCAGTGCATATTTCATTGTTACTAGCTCAGAAAGCAGTTATTTGATTCATCAGACCTAAGGCAGTGCTTTAAGTCAGAGTTTCACTCCTACACCGTAACTGAGCACGCAGTGTGACAAAGCAACATAAGACTGTAGAATTGTTTCGGAACTAAGGTTGTGTCAGCCCCTGAAGGACTTTTTTCAAAATATATCCTGGCTGTGCCCATGTCATGTTGAAATTCCTGAGCCAGGGTTACAACCTGCACCACATTAGTGCTAAGGACAAGTCCTTAACTGCCAGGCCGCCAGGGAACTTCCTCCATTTCCCGTCTTATCTCCATACTCCATCCTTTATTCTGGACTCCTTGGGGGCAGCGAAGCATTGAGGATAAATATAAATTTTTGGAAAGTTCATCCAAGTGATTCTGATACTTAAAATTCTTTTCCCCCTGAATGAGAACCTCTGATGTAATGGAAAGGAAACTGTAAGTTAAGAGACATTGTTTGATTTGAGTCTTGGTCCCGCTACTTTTTCTAGGTGATCTTGGTTATTTTCAGGCCTTACTTGGTCGCAAGTGACAGAAGCCTGAGTTAACCTGGCCTTAAGCAGTAAAAAAAAAAAGGATTTTTGGTGCACATGTTTAAAATAAAATGTGCAAGGTTGATTCTGGCTGGCTTCAGGTGCAGCTGGATCAGGAATCCAAGAAATATCATGAGACCCTATATTTATGCATCACTTTAGCTCTTCTTTCCTCTCTACTGTTGCTCTTCTCAGAGTCTATGTGGTGACTTTCAGTCACTTTACAGTTATTTCACTCTGCTCATTTAACAGATCTCCAAAGAAGGAGAATATTTGTTTCCCCAGTAAATCCCCCAAAGAAATTGCTCCACTCTTTGGCTTGACTTGTGTCTTGTGACCATTCCTTAACCAGTCAGCAGTCACTATAGCCAGTGGGAATGGAACAGCCTAATTTGCTTGCTTCAGGGGAAGAGAAAATACTGACCAGTACTTGCCTGTGCAGTTATGGTCATCTGTGTCTGACTTCTTTCTGTTCTGTTGTTCCAGGTGTCAAATATTTTGTATATTCTACCTCTTCTTGACAGGCTCATTTTTAGAGTTGAAAACAGATGTGATTTCTCTGAAACCTTGAAAACCTGGAATTGTGAAAGTGATATGTTCCTCATAGGAAAATTACACCTGAAGAAAAGGAAATGAATAACAGTGTTTTAGGGAAAGATGTCTGTGCTTTGGGTCACAATTTTACCATATATAAAATAGAAAATATAAATCACTTGGTCTTATGTGTTGCCTAATCATTTTAATTTTCTATGGAAAGAACAGTCATTTGTAGCCTTCACTAGAACCTGTTAAACATTTTATAGCCTGCATAGCTATATAAAATAAATGTGCGTGTTTAAGTCCATAGGTCTGTGTGTGTACGTGTGTGCATATAGTGCTCAGTTTGCCCTAATAAATGTGACAGAGCTGGTTCTATAGCTATATTCCTTTTTTAAAAAAACTGAATTAAATCTCTAAGGAACACTTGCAAATTAAAGGTAAGATCGACAGGTTCTAAGGATTAAGACATGGATATCTTTGTGCAGAACTGGGCATTTATTAATTTACAACAGCTTTACAATATCTTTTTAAAAATTGAAGTATAGTTGATTTACAATGTTGTGTTAGTTTCAGGTGTGCAGCACAGTGATTCATATGTGTGTATATGTGCGTGTATATATATATATATATATATATATATATATATATATTTATTTATTCATTTTTTTCAGATTTCTTTTCCCTGATAGGAAAGTAACGAGTATACAAAGTATTGAGTATATTTCTCTGTGCAACAGTAGGTCCTTGTTGGTTTTCTATTTTGTTTATAGTAGTGTGTATATGTTAATCCCAAACTCCTAATTTATCCCTCTTCCCTGAACCCTTTGGCAAAAATGTTTGTTCTTTATGTCGGTAAATTTCTTTCTGTATAACTGTATTTCTCAGGGGCCAGCTTTCTTTTCTTTTATTTCCTTTTCTTTTCTCTTCTTTCAAAACTATGTCCATGTCTTAATCTTAACACTTTAAGAGGATTTTACAATTTCTGAGAGTCTCTTAGAAATAAAAAGTTAGAACTCAAAAGTATGTGTCTCAAATGCTGTAATTTTAAGCATACCTAAACTGGACAGATGGGTCATAGCACTGAGGAACAGAGACAGGGTCTGTGCCCTCGTTTAGAGAGAAAGTAATTAGTTTAAAAACATCTATCTGCCTTCGACTGCTTTTCTATCTTCCCTGCCATGCTCCTGTGTTCATAGGTATCATGCTTGTTGTTGCAAATGGCCTTTTTGTAACATTCTCGACAGCATCTCCATTCTAATCTATTATTATCTCACCAAACAATAAAAATGCACCACTTTTCTAGAACATGGCCTCTCCTCCCTCCCTAGCTATTGCCCTTAAAATGCTATCTCAATATGAGTGAAAATTTAGATTGCGGTGGGGTATTTAGTCATTTTAAAATGATAGTATATTAGACCTTGCGTAAGACTCTTTCTCCTCTCACATCTTGCAGAGGTTTCCCACAGAAATTATTAGTTAAGAATTTGAAATCCAAACCATGGTCACAGCGCAAGACATTGTCTCATGTGAAAAATGCCTATTCTGTGGAAGGCTGGGTGATATATAAAGATGAACTGCCACCTTATAGAGATAAGACCTGGGCATAAATCATTACAACACAATATAGATAGTAATATGTGTCATAGGAGAGGAATAGATAAATTGCTGTGAGAGGTGAGAGGATAAATAAATTACTTTGTTGGAGGGACTATGGAGTGCCGTACTTGGGCATTTTTTGGCTACAAGTAAATGACTTACTTCGAAAGTGCTTAGGCTAAAGCCAAAGACAAGTTCACATTTAATTCTGGAAGGAAGGGGAGGAGGCTTCATAAAAGAGAAGAGTTTTAAGCTGAGCCCTTGAGAGATGAGTAAGATTCTGAATAATTCAACTTCTAGAAATGTGCTCAGGACTCCTATCACCTCAGGGGAGGAACCCTTGAACCTACTTGAAGCCACTGGATGCTTAGCTGGAGGGTAACAGCTATTTGTCAGAGTTAAAAGTAGGCACCCCAATATGGACGCAGATGGAAAGAGGAAATGCTGAGTCCAAGCCACTGCCTGATGATGGAGGTCGCACTGAGGAGTGGAGAAAGGCAGCGGGTATTGTGTGTGTGTGTTGCGGGGGGTAGGTCCTACATCTGCTTCCAGGGAGATATCAAACAGCCACAAAGAACAGGCAGGAACCTGTGAATTAAAAAAAGAGAAGGCAACATTGGTTAGCATTATGAAGAGCAGTGAGATATTTGGGGAATGGATGCAATCTTCTCTATGAATGAACTCATTTCATTTCTCTGTGTGAAAATAAGGTTATGAAAAGGGACTAGACATTCATATTTTCTCACTATACATGGACTTTGTTCTGGGTATTGAGAATATAACAGGAAATAAGAAAAAGTGTCTTTCCCAAGGAATCTTACATTCGGGTGTTGGGAGGGGATAATTCAACAACAATTATATATGATAGTTGTTTTATGGCAACCTCTGTCTCAGGCTGGATTTGAATCTTTTCCAAATAATCTACCTCAACTACCTATTCTATTTCTTAGTCTTACTTTAAGATTTCCTTACTGGTCATTTAATAATCCTTTAATTTATTTACTTCATTCATTTTATACATTTATTCAGCAAATATATGAGTGCCCACCATGTTCCAGGCATTATGATGGGCACTAGACCACATTAGCAAACACTACAGTGAACCCTGCCATCTAGGAGCTTAGAAAGAACAGTGGCATCTAGTAGAATATTCTCTTCTGCTATATCTGCTGCCCATTATGGTACCACCAGCTACTTGTGGCTACTGAGCATTGAACTATGACTAATAAGACCAGGAACCTGAATTTTTAATTTTATGTGACTTTATTTCATCTATGTTAATGTGGCTACTGAGCTGGACAGCATAATTATAAGAGGGTGATAAACAATAAACCGATACCATTTTTTAACTTTCTTTTAAAAATTATTGCTGTTGATTTATATTGTTGATTTACAATGTTCTATCAATTTCTGCCATACGGCAAAGTGACCCAATTATATATACATTCTTTTTCTCACATTATCCTCCATAATGTCACATCACAAGTGATTAGATATGGTTCCCTAAGCTATACAGCAGGATCTCATTGCCTATTCACTCCAAGTGCAATAGTTTGCATATGTTAACCCCAGATTCCCAGTCCATCCCACTCCCTTCTCCTCCCCCTTGGTAACCACAAGTCCATGAGTTTGTTTATTTTCTGTAGATAAGTTCATTCGTGTCATATATTAGATTCCAGCTATATCATATCATATGGTATTTGTGTTTCTCTTTCTGACTTACTTCACTTAGTGTGAGAGTCTCTAGTTCCATCCATGTTGCTACAAATGGCATTATTTTATTTTTATGACTGAGTAGTATTGTGTATATGTACTATATCTTCTTAATCCATTCATTTGTCGATGGACACTTAAGTTGTTTCCATGTCTTGGTTATTTTAAATAGTGCTTCAATGAACATAGGGGTGCATGGATCTTTTTGAATGAAAGTTTTTTTTCTGGATATATACCCAGGAGTGGGACTGCTGGATCATATGGAAATTCTATATTTAGTTTTCTGAGGTACCTCCATACTGTTTTCCACAGTGGTTATACCAGTTTACATTCCCACCGACAGTACAGGAAGGTTCCCTTTGCTCCACACCCTCTCCAGCATTTGTTATTTGTAGACTTAAGAATGATGGCCATTCTGACTACTGTGAGGTGGTACTTCATAGCAGTTTCGATTTGCATTTCTCTAGTAATTAGTGATGTTGAGCATTTTTTCACGTGCCTGTTGCCATCCATATGTATTCTTTGGAGAAATATCTATTCAGGTCTTGTATCCATTTTTCAGTTGGGTTGTTTGTTTTTTTGCTCTTGAGTTGTATATTTTAGAGATTAAGCCCTTGTTGGCTGTATAATTTGAAAGTGTTTTCTCCCATTCCTTAGCTTGTCTTTTTTTATGGTTTCCTTTGCTGTGCAAAAGCTCGTAAGTTTGATTAGGTCCATTGGTTTATTTTGTTTTTATTTCTATTGCCTTGGGAGACTGATGTAAGAAAACTTGTATGGTTGATGTTAGAGGATGTTTTGCCTATGTTCTCTTCTAGGAGTTTTATGGTCTTATGTTTAAGTCTTTAAGCCATTTTGAGTTTATTACTGTGCATGGTGTGAGGATGTGTTCTAGTTTCATTGATTTACATGCAGCTGTCCAGTTTTCCCAGCACCACTTGCTGAAGAGACTGTCTTTTTCCCATTACTCAAATTGATCAATGAATTTAGCAAAGTAGCAGGATACAAGATTAACATTCATGAATCAGTTGCATTTATGTATATTAAGAATAAAATTTTAGAAAATGAATATAAAAATGCAATACCTTTTAAAATTGGACCCCCCAAAATTTAATACCTAGGAATAAACTTGACCGAGAAGGTGAAAGACTTATATGCTGAGAACTATAAAACATTAATCAAGGAAATTAAAGAGGAGTCAAAAAAATCGAAAGATATTCCATTCCCCTGATTTGGAAGAATTAATACCATTAAAATGGCCGTACTACCCTAAGCAATCTACAGATTAAATGCAATCCCTATCAAATTATGCACGTGATTTTCCACAGAACTAGGATAATCCAAAAATATATATAGTACCATAAAAAAAATCAGAATTGCCAAAGCGACCCTGAGGAACAAAAACCAAGGAGGAGGCATAAGTCTCCCAGACTTCAGACAAAATTACAAAGCTGCAGTATTCAAAGCAGTGTGGTACTGGTACCAAAACATACAGACCAATGAAACAGAATAGAGAACCCAGAAATAAACTCAGATACCTATGGTCACTTAATCTTTGACAAAGGAGGGAAGAATAAATTTATTTAAAACATTGTGTTAGTTTCAGGGTTATAGCAAAGTATTGAGTCAGCCATACAAATGTACATAGCCACTCTTTTTCATATTATTTTCCCATCTAAGTTAATTGCACGATATTAAGCAGAGTTCTCTGTGCTGTATAGTATGTCCTCGTTAGGTATCTATATATAGTAGAGTGTATATGTCAATCCCAAACTCCCAATTTAACTCTTTTATTTTCCCCCCTTAGAAATCATAAGTTTTGACTTTGAGATCTGTGAGTCTGTAAATAAGTTCATTTGCATCATTTAGAAATTATATTCCAGGAGTTCCTGTCGTGGCTTAGTGGTTAATGAATCCGACTGGGAACCATGAGTTTGCGGGTTTGATCCCTGGCCTTGCTCAGTGGGTTAAGAATCCGGCATTGCCGTGAGCTGTGGTGTAGGTTGCAGACGTGGCTTGGATCCCCATGTCGCTGTGGCTGTGGCGAAGGCTGGCAGCTACAGCTCCTGTTAGACCCCTAGCCTGGGAACCTCCATATGCTGTGGGTGCGGCCCTAGATAAGGCAAAAAGACAAAAAATTATATTCCACATATAAGTAATATTATATTTGTATTTGACTTCATTTAATGGGACAGTTTCTAACTTCATCTGTGTTGCTGCAAATCGTATTATTTTGTTCTTTATTCTAAATAAATAATACGAATTATTTTGGGTGCTGTGAAATAAATACCCGAGATCCTAAGGTAAGACAAAATGGGAGAGGATGTATGTTAAAAGATGATCTGGTAAAACTTGTCACCACATTCAAGCTGACGCCTGAAGGATGGAAAAGAGCTCGTTATAAAAAGTTTATTCAGGAACAGAGAGGAGAAAAGTCCACAAAGAGGGGAACCGCTTGGCATGCTTGAAGGACTGGAGAAGAGCAGCTGGAGTTTGCTGAGTGAGAGGTAGTGTTGACAAGAGGCAAGTGTGTATATCAGCTCCCTCGAGAGCACCACGCTGTCTCCTGAGGCAAACCTGGGTCTTTGTTTTCCAGCCTAATGGTCACTTTCTAACGAAATCATTTTTGATAGAACCAAATTGCTGGAGCACCTAGCAGTATCAACCTATCACATTTGATCATCTCCCTACTCTACTGTGCGACTGACTAGGAAAATATGCAATAAGTATGATAAACTATGTACTAATTAATAAATGTTTTATTAAGAGTAATCACTTATGAATGGTTAAAAATAGGATGAGAACTGTTCTTTTCTTTCTTTTGATATATTCTTTTTTTTAATAATGCTGTTTATTTTTTCCATTATAACTGGTTTACAGTGTTCTGTCAATTTTCTACCCTACAGCAAGGTGACCCAGTCACACATACATGTATACATTCTTTTTTCTCACATTATCATGCTCCATCACTAGTGACTAGATATGTTCCCAGTGCTGTACAGCAGGGTCTCATTGCTTATCCATTCCAAAGGCAATAGTTACTTTTTTATTTAATATTGCTAGAAGGAAGCTAGCTTACTTATGAGGTCTGGGTACACTTCCTGAAATCTTTTAAGAAGAAATATGGGGGAGGTAAAGGATAGGAAATTGACTTAAAAATAACTTGACTATTTTTAAAGCTGTCAATCTTTGATTGGGATTTTCTTCTCTGAGTATATAGAGTTCTCTGAATGTTCAGACTAGAGATAAGTGATTTATGCAGGGAGATACAGTCATTATGCAGATGAAATGCCCGTGGTAGGGGTGCTAGAAAATAGCTGTGTTTTTCAGCTGTCACTTTTGTCAGCTTCATTGCTCTTAAAAATTGTCAGGAACTTGCCCTTTAGAATGTAGATTCCTCTGAGAGTAATGTCTATATAGTTTTTTTCTTTATACACTCACAGTACATTAGTTTGGGTCCTACAGCCCAGGGAACCACCTTTAACTAATGAAGAAAAAATGTGAAATCCCATTACATGCTTTATTCTGTAAAAATAGAACATTTCATTAAAATAGCAGTAACGTATTATAGGTGTGCTAATTATTAATCTTCTAACTAACACTGACTTGAATCACTCTAGCGTTTTCAACTTGCCTAGTCTAGCACAAACTTATCCATGTACCCTATATTAGCCGCTTGTTTTCCGTAACTCATCCCAACACTAAAACCATATAAATAAGGGCACATTTTTGAGCTGATTGTTTTAGCAGTTCTGTCAGGCTTTAAAATTGCCAAAGTTCTTTCATTAAGCATGGTGTCATATGGCAGGGGACATTATCTGTCCCTTACTTATAGGAACCCTGAGGTCACTTTTATTGTGCCCTGGGAGTCTGAATGAAGCGTAGACAGAACTTGAAGTCAGGACACAAGCTGTTTGTCCTATCTTCTTTATGGAGAGAAGATAGTGCAGATTCTCCTCTACTTCTGCTTTACGTTCAGGGTCATGTGCTGGACTAGATATGAAAAAAGCCTTTGGATTTAGCAACAGAAAAGTCAGTGTTTCAGTTAGGAATCTTTGTATTAGGAGCACCCAAACTGTAATTCATCATGGGTTCCAAAATGAATGGGGTTTATTGATTCCTATATCTCAGAAGTCCAGAGATAGGGCTGTCTTCAGGGCTCGAACAATGAAGTGATGACCCATCACTCCCCTCCTTGTGCTCTGGATTGGTTCCAATGTTATTTAAGCCCTATCCTCATTTAGATACTCAACTTGTATTTTTACAGGAGCATTCCATATTTTAAGTCCTTGAAAAATTTATTGGAGTATAGTTGACTTAACAAAGTTATGCTAATTTCAGGTGTACAGCAAAGTGAATCAGTTTTACATGTACATATATCTATTTTCCCATATTTTTTTACCCAATATTGAGTAGATTTCCCTATACTGTACAGTAGGTCCTTATTATCTAACCGTTCTCTGTATGGCAGTGTGTATATGTCAGTCTCAGGCCCCTAAGTGGCAGGCAGTGGAAAGAGCACAAGAGTGGCAGTCAGGAAACCTGGATTCTCATCTCAATTCTGTCACTGGCTATGTGAACTTCACTTGTTAATGTAGTTGGAGAAGTGCATGTAGGCTCCTAGAGTTACATCTTTTGAGATGGATCTCTAGAGTAAAGAGTGTTGGAGAGAGGTAGGGAGGGGAGAGCACCTTGGCCACAGAATTTCTAGAAAATACAATTTCCCTGTTTGGACTGACAGGTTTCCCACACCCACCCCAGAACCACCTGTGGGGGCTGGACCAATGGGATACCACATCTGTCCCTGCATCACTTAAACCGTGGAATGGGTGGGGGAAAGGGCAGCTTGAAATAGGGGACTCTCTATCGCTGGAAGTATAGTGGACGCATTCTGAGTGGTCCTCCATCGAAAACATAGACCCTGTACAACATAACATTCACTGATTCTCTAAAAATCAAACCCCTGACCTCAGCCTTTTCAGTATAAGAGCTAATCCCCTTGCATAGCTGTTCACAGAACCAGAATTCATCTCTCTGGTTTTCTCTCAGAAGGACTCCCCAGTCACAAGATGCCCAAAGGGGAACTGGGCTATTCCAGATGGCTTTGATCCATGCCAGTACTCTTCATTATGTAAACTTTCCTTCTGACAGCTCACGCGGAACGTGTCACATCTTGAAAGAGGAGTTTTCATTAACTACTTTGCTGCTGCCAAATGGAATCAGTGTATTATGTGGCCCCCTGCCAGAATGTCAGAGACAGAGATAGCTCCTCTGTCTGCAGCCCCAGCCTGGCTCCCATCACCAAGTGGATGCCTCCTATTTTTTCAGGGTTCAGTGTATTTCCTGCCTCCAGTGGAGCAAGGCCTTCCGACTCCCATCGTGGGGGAAGGTTACAGAGCCCATGGCAAAACTGAGAATAGACTCCAGCTTTCCTGACTGGCCATGTTTTGTGCATTTCCCACAGTATACTGACTTAATCTTTAAAATCTGAAATGTCATTTTAAAAATATGAATTGAGTAAAGTTTGATAAAGGTTGTATATTTATTACAAGAAGAAATTTGGCCACCATCTCTAGTTCCCTCTCCCACTTCTCTGCCATATGTAGTCAGTGCGTACATTATCCTTATTTTCTCTCTTAAGTACATCTAAAGATCTTTACTTTTTCTGGTCTTCACTCTCTAAGTGGCTTTCTCCGTCGTCTTTCTCCGAGGTTGTTGATCGATATCTGAAGTGGACTATCTGCACATGGCAACAGAGAAAGTCATCTAAAATGAAAATCTAGTCCTGGTGGTTCCCTACAGAATCCTTTTCAATGGGTCCCATGGCCTTTGCCTCACTTTTAACTCTTTGACAAGGTTCTTCCCATTTCTTTTCTTGCTCAAGCTTCATACCCACTTCTCATCATGGCACAGTGATGCTTTCTATTTCTTTGAAACAGCCAACTCTCCTCTTTTCCACCCCCACGGCCTTTGCAGATGGCATTGCCCTTCATGGGAGTGTTAGGCTCCTTCCCACCACTACTCCCTCCTGTTGCATGTCTGCTCACTCCTTAGGTCTCAGTTAAGAAGTCTCTCATCCTAATAATCTCTTCTTCATCTCTCAGATTGGCTGAGCTGTCTCTATGGCTTGCCTCCATGGCATCCTATGCTATTTTAGACCTACTCATGTGCTTTCTGTCACATCAGCCTCTTTGCACACATACTCTAATCTCTTTACATGTGCACATACCCTTCACTGTGTGTTTTTGAATTCAGTGCATTTACTGAAGACTTGGAAGATATTGGGAGGGAGTACACTGCAGAATGGGGTTCTTTTCTCTCACAAGCCCTGCTTTTCATCTCTCCTTGGTAACATAGTTTACCAAAATGAAACGTCTTCTTCATAACAAACCCAATATCTAACAAAAGCAATTTTAATTGTCACACTTTTTTCCCTTTAATAATCATTTTTCTTTAGCTTCTTTGTAAAAGGGAATGTTTCTCTCAGACATAGAGAAAATCCACTTGCCTTTACATCAGCGACCTTCCTTGCTCCCTCCCTCCTTTCTCTCTCTCTCTCTTTCTCTCTCCCCCCCCCCCCGCTCTCCCCCTTTCCCCCTTTCTTGTCTTTTTAGGGCTGTACCCATGGCATACGGAGGTTCCCAGAGGTTCAAATCGGAGCTGTAGCTGCTGGCCTACCTCACAACCACTGTAACTCAGGATCTGAGTCGCATCTGTGACCTACACCACAGCTCATTGCAATACCAGATCCTTAACCCACTGAGCAAGGCCAGGAATTAAACCCGCATCCTCGTGGATGCCAGTCAAATTTGTTTCCACTGAGCCATGATGGGAACTCCTGTTTTCTGTTTCTTTTATTCAATCATATGTGTAAGTGATTATTAATTGTAGCATTCAGGTCCGCAGGGTAATTCACTTAAAAATTGGAATTGAATTCCTTAAAAAATTATTTAAATCAGGTGGTAAAATTTCAGGAAGTACCTTAATGACTAGGCTGTTGGGGTGAGCAGGACTCTTGAGTTCCCTAGAATAGCACCTGGTAGGTCCTGGAGTCTCAGGGTAAAGAAAGAAACTTCACATATATGATCCCATCACATATATTCCCCCCAAATCTCTCTCTCTCTCTCTCTTTTTTTTTTTTTTTGGTCTTTTTAGAGGTGCACCTGTAGCATATGGAAGTTCTCAGGTTGGGGCTTGAATCAGAGCTGTAGCTGCTGGCCTACACCACAGCCACAACACAGGATCCAAACTAAGTCTGCAACCTACACCACAGCTCACGGCAATGCTGGACCCTTAACCCATGGAACAAGGCCAGGGATAGAACCTGCATCCTCATGGATACCAGTCAGATTTGTTTCTGCTGAGCCATGATGGGAATCTTCCCCCCACCACCAAATCTTTTTAAACTCCAGTCATTAGTGTGTGTGTGTGTGTGCGTGTGCGCTCATGCACCTTGACCTAAGTCACTATTAATTCTTTATTGGATCAAGTAAATAACCTCTTAAACAACTTACTAATTGAACCTTTGTCTTCTATACTTGATTTCAGCATAGTTGCTGGAATGATATTTTGAAAAAGTAGTCTTAGGACTCCTCCGTTCAAGCCTCCACAGGCTTCTAATTTCATTGACTAAAAGCCAGAGTACTTTGGCTAGGCACACTGACCACTCCTACCTATTTCCACCCAGCTCACTCTTTTCTGTCCCTCAAGTCTGTGCTCACCTACCCATTTCTCAATGAGATCTTCTTTAAGTACCCTATTTAAATTATTTAAATTAATCATTTCCCCGCAGCTCTTCTGATCTATGATGGTCTGTTTTGTTTTGTTTTTTCCAAAACTCCTATCTAAAAGTTGCTTCTTATTAGGCTTATTATCTCTCTCCCCCAGATAGAGTGCAGTCTTCAAAAACACAGGGTTGTTTGGCTGTGTTTTTCACTGATGTATCTCTATCATCTAGAACAGATGCTCCATAAATAATTTGTTGAATAAATTCATGGAACATTGTCTACTTAATACTTTCACAAACTTAACTATCAGCTTTTTGAGAGTTTAAAAAACCTTTAGGCCAAACTCTGAACTTCCACTTACTCCCAGCTAAAGATGTAACAGTTACTCTTGCAGTATTCACCTCATGGTTAGAATTGACATTCTTTTGTTTCAAAAACACTTCTCACAGAGAAAGTTCTCAGCTACTTTGTAAATCCTCCTATGCTCCTTTGTTCTTTGCCATATTCCTACTCATCTCTTTTTATATTGGTTCCTAACATGAACTTTTTTAATTCGGTAACCAGTCTTATCTCCCTATCTTGCCTTATACTGTGTTCAGCCCTACATTTACATATTTTCCTTAGACATTTATTTAAAAAAATTATTGGAGTATAGTTTGCTTACAACATTGTATTAGTTTCATGTGTATAGCAAAGTGAGTCAGTTATAAATAACACATATATACACACATATATCCATTCTTAGGTTAGTTCCCATATAGGTCATTACAGAATATTGAATATATATATTGTGCTACGTAATAGGTCCTTGCTAGTTATCTCTTTTATATATAGTAGTGTGTATATGTTAATCCCAAACTCCTAATCTATCCATCCCCATCTCCTTAGACACTTTTTGAGAAAAGACTTGCCTTTACTTTTTGATAGTTACTCATTAATCTAGCAACATCCCCTTTATAGAGTGTAGTCATAACTAGGAAGTTGAGAACATTAGTTTTCTGGCCATTTGAAATAGATATCAGTGTTTTACTTAATATGGTACATTTAATGTATAGGGTGACCCAAATGTATATTCAGAGCTTCATAATTCTCTTTATAGATGATTTCAAAAATATTTCTTACTGCCCCAAAGTAGCTTAAATCAACAAGAATAATTTTCCATGAATCTCAGATTTCCTGAGCATCAGCTTAGGTCATGTAATGAGGCTGCAGTGTTCAGGAGGACCTCCCACTTTCGAGGGCCTCTCTCTCCTCTCGGCCTCTCTTATTTGATAGTCTGTTCTGAGCTTCTTTATAGCAGGGAGGCCGGCTTCCCAGAGTGAAAGCGACACTGTTGAGCCTGGGGTCCGAACTAGCACAGCATCATCTCTGGAGAAATCTGTTGGTCAGATCCCTATAGATCTGTCTGTTGATGGGAGGGATTGCAGACAGCCACAGCCGCAGATAAACTGCCACGCTTTGTTCTTAGAACCTAAAAGATAAGGAGTGCAATTCAGAATTTGCAGCTAAAGGCAGAGACTCAAACAGTTGCAGAGACTTGGGCCAATTAAATAGTGGGTGTATTGGTATGAGTGTCTATGTGTAGGTGAGTGGCAGTAGTGAGGAAAAGATGTAAATAGGAAAAGGCTCAAGATTTCTGGGAGCACAGTACTTTGTGGGACATTTAACATGAAGGCAAAAGAATCCCTAAGATACATTCATATTTCATAGTGTTGCTTAGTAATTGATGTGCTTAACTCTAAGTCACCAAAGAGGGGAGTTATCTAATTATGTATATACTCAGCTTCAGTAGATGAAGGAATGTTTAATTCATTACAGAAATTTTGTAGGAAAAATAAAGGGCTTACCTTTTTTTTAAGTTCTGAGAATCAGAGGGATACATTTTAATTATGGGAAATTCACTTATGAATAATAGTTTATTTCGCATCCACATCAGGGGAAAATGAGTCTTCTATGTAATTTATAAAACTCATTCTTTTAATCAAAGGCCTGCACACATAGTAGGTACTGGGTAAATGATCGTTGATTAAAATCAGGCCTGGGCGGAAGCTAGAGGGATGTGGATGTTCTCATTCTGTCCAAAGGCAAATTTCTTACTCCATAAACGTTAATCTTACAGCTTCTAAAAATATGAGCGATAGTCTTTTTCACCAAAGTAATGGTACCTGTGTGGATTAATTACCTTTTTCTTCCCATTAACTAGTGGAGGATATGCAGGGCCCTTAGCACAGAGCACAGAGCAAAGGAAGTGATATTAGTCATAATTTAGCTGCAGATCATGTGAAAGAAAATTGGGTTAATGAGAGGGCATGGGGATTGAGCACCATAAGCTATGGTGGAGTGCACTAGATAAAGGGGATTAGACAGTGAGTAATAGGATGAGGAAGAGGAAATGCATATTCGGAAAAAAACAAGTGTTCATTAAACAATTTACAACAAAGGATATAGAAGGTAATTTTTATTTTTCTAAAATTTTAAAAATTTATTTATAGGGCCACACCTGTGGCATATGGAAGTTCCCAGGGTAGGGGTCAAACTGGAGATGCAGCTTCTAGCCTACCCCGCAGACACAGACACAGTGATGCCAGATACAAACTGCCTCTGTGACCTATATCACAGCTCACGGCAACACTGGATCCTTAACCTACTGGGCAGGGCCAGGGATCAAACCCTCAACCTCATGGTTCCTAGTCACATTTGTTACTGCTGTGCAACGATGGGAACTCCCCTCGCTGTTAGTCTTTCAGTGAGAAACTAGTGTACTTTATCTTAGAGACAAAAAATGAAATTTTATCTTGGGAGCAAAGCTTGCCAGACAAACTGGTCTTAGGCAAAATAGTGCCTACATCACCGGTTTCTTGTTCCCTCACCCCTGTTTGTGGCACCTGCATCCCTAGATATCAAGTAATTGCAAGCTATTTCTCAGCATCGTCACCTACAAAAGGAGACTCTGCCATCAGTTACTTGCACCCTGGGAAGATGGCCTTTGAGTCCCCTCTCTTGAGGGTTTGGATACTTCGAATTTGAGAGCACTAAAGACTTCTTTTTTTAACCAAATGAATTCCAGGAGTCAGGGAGCAGCTGAAAGTAAAATCTGGAGTCACTGAAATTTACAGTACGTGAGCAGCTAATATGTCCCACTTGAATTGCCTGATATTCCCTTTTCCTAAATATCTGGAAGCCAGGGGAAAATTCTGGGTACCCTGTAGCTACCATTCTATTAGGAAAGGATATTTAGACACTAACAAATATTCATGGAACTTGGGATGGTCATATATTAGAATCAAGGACTATTAGCCCTGGAAGGGGATCAAACTAATATTCTCATTCTTGCAGAAAGGATAAGGTAGGGTAAGGATTTAACTGGTGGTCCAGAGGCCCAGGGGTAAAATACATTGTGTTCAAAGTCAGAGAGATGGGATGTCAAAACTAGGATTCCTAGCCTAAGAATCTGGGATCCTAGACCTGCAGTTCAACATCACTCATCCAAAACCCCAAGTTCCCTTTGGAATGGTCACAACTCGCTGAGCCTGTGCAAAGCATGCTGGTCTCCTTTTCTTAAAGTACTTCTTAATGCTTAGGTATCAACTCCTCCAAAGGTAGCCCTCTGTGCACACATGAATTGAGTGGTTTTCCTTCATAAAGAGCTCAGAAAGTTAGAGAGCCCTAACCCCACTCATCACCAGGAGGCTGCCTGCACTGTAAGCTGGCCAAGGACATGTCACTCTCTGTATGCAGGTTATTCAGGCCACCCTGATTCCTCACAGAAATAAAAAACAATGGAAATGTGGGTGCATTTGGAGTTTTATTTCACATAATCAAAGCAAGGTTGGCCTCAACAACCTGAATTTAATTACTGTCCTGATAGCTGGGAGGCAATTAATCTTTCTTTGACTCCTTTCGCTGCCCAACTTCAAAGTGTCATTTCTTTTCCCCCTTCTCTTTCATACTAATTAGAAACATTCTGTAGGGTGAAAGGTGACCAGTGTGAAGCTAGCACGGTGTCACCAAAGCCCCTTTCTTAGGTGAGAGAGCTCAGAGTTGAAGTAGCTGATCCTCCGCACAGGCGCATCTGCTTCTAGAAACAAGACTGGGTGTGGAGCCGGCCCCAAGGCCATGCACCTGCTCCAAAATGTGATCACGCCCCTTGGTACCTCTGTGCACGTCTCCATGTGTGGGAGTCAAGGACTCCCCAGTTTTCTATTGCCCAGTGTGTATAAGAGCATAAAATAAAAGTGAATGTGTTTAGAAGAACAAAGCGTCCTCCTGTGTATGAGGTGGAGACCTGATGTCTTTGTCAGCTTCACTGCCATAACAAAACACCACAGGTTGGGTGGATTAAACAATAGACATTTCTTTTTCCCTCACTGTTCTGGAGGCTGGGGAATACAAAATCAAGGTGCTGGCTGTTTTCTACCTAAGTACTTACGTGGCCTTTTCTTTTTGCAAACGTGGATATAGACAGATTTCTCTCTTTTGAAAGTTAAAGCATTCTAATTAGATTAGGACCCTACCCTTGCGACGTCACTTAACTTGCATTACTTCCTAAAAGTCTGCCTCCAAATACAGTCACACTGAGGCTTTCGTATATGAATTCTGGAGGAATACAATTCAGTTTGTAACACCTGGAAAATGACTTTCTTTAAATAAAGCCATGGACTAGATTTGAAGACCTAAAACCTAGAAATGCAGAGGATGCTGACTTACGTAGTGTATTTAAATGTGCGGCAAGTTTTCACATTACCATTCTCTCTCTCCCAACTGTCCCCTTTCCTTCACACCATCTCTCTAACAGTAATGGTGGTCTCCCCTTCAGCCCTGGGGCCAGACTCTTTACAGTAGTGAAGACAAATTCCAATACCCCAGGTCATGGCCCAGAGGTCCAACGTTACAGCCTTCACAGATCCCTTCAATGTAGGATGGAGCTTTTGTGGTCCATCCTAGCGGCCAGATTGCTAGATATTTGCTTTAATCATTAAAAAAGTGGAAGTTAAACAACTTTGAAATTAAGGGTGGGGGAGATTAATCACCCCAAGGGCACAGTAGAGCGAAAGTGACTTTTCCAAGTCACTGGCTAGTTAGATCTCAAAATGGGGCTATCACAAAAACTTACTGAATCCCAGTAGCAATTTTAGATTCGTAATTAAGCTCCTCCATAATTCCTTTCTCCTATTTAAAGATGATTATGGCCCCAAATCTCATTACGTTAACTGGATATCTTTTTCCAGATGTAAACTACTTGTAGAAGCACAAAAATAAGAATAATTCAGCTTAAGTGCATCCTTCTTTTCTCCAAGTGCTTTCAATCCATCTGGGTTGTATTTCTTAACCAAGCCAGTATGCTGCTTCTCCACCCCCACCCCAAACTTATGACTTGATTTCTGGGAAACCATAGGGGCCAACCGAAGATGAGTTCTCTGCTTGTATCACTGTAGTTGAGACTTTCCACAAATGCCAGTATAGCGAGATCTGTGAGAGAGATAAGATAGCATATGAGAAATACATAAGCTGTATCCTTTAGTCTGTGCTATGGATTACACTATCCATCCCTCCTGTCTTTATGGTTCACAAACCATGTGGTCTTTGAAGATTCCCTTCCCCATTCTGATCTTCATTTTCCTCTTTTTAAAAATAAGGGGTACCAGCTAGGTCAGAGTGGCAAACAGGAAGTCTTCAGGTTGAATCCTCCTCTTTAAACTACTTTGTTTGGCCTACCCAGTGTTTTGAAAAAATGGGGCATGTTACAAAAATTCTAGCGTTTTAGCTTCTCTTGAAATATCTGCAGATGTGGCAAGAGTAGGTCCACATTCTTGCATAGAAACAACTAGCTAGTTCTGAGTTGTGGGTGTTCTTTCATGATCCCTGGTTGATCAAGTTCCCCACCCCCATCCCATCCCACTCATGTGTGCTCTCTGCCTGGCCCATGAAAGAGGGGTGCTGGAACAGATGACCCAAGTCTGTGTTCAAATCTCATTCTGTGATTTGATAATTTGCCCCCCGTCACCATGGAGGCACCCACCTTAGAGGCTAAAAAGGAATATGAGATGAGCTAGACATCTTGGGTAGCCCTGACAGGTTTGCATTTTGAACGGGCAATTTTACTTCTGCTTTGTGTCCTGACTCCATAGGGCATCAGTATCTCAGGGACAATATCCAAAATGATGTGAACACAACATGCTTTGAACTAAGTTCATAGATTTGGGGGCTACTGTTTGGTGCCTGGGGGCCATTTTAGACAGATCTTTTCAGAGTAGTAATTGTAGTAGTAATAATAATTATTATTAATAGCAAAATAATTATTGTCTATGATATTATTAAAGCACGATTAAAAAATATTAAGACAAATTAAAAAAAACCCACTGAATCCAGTTACAAGTAAGTCACCTTAAGGACAGCATCAGCATCACGTGGCTGGGATCCTCATGTGCTCTTTCCTAGTGACCTGGCATAACATCTAAACATACTCCCATGAGCTGTGAAAGAAGAGAGAGCTGTGATCATTTGGAATGTGCCAGATCTTTCAAAAGAACACAAATGTACATTGTGAAACAAAAGTCCCAGTTCTGTTTGTTCTGCAACAGTGTGAAAAAGCACATTTTTTCCCTCCTAGATAAAAATGAAAAGCAGAGGTAGAGGGAGCAGGAGTTTAGGGAACAACTCTCTGCCAGCCCTCACCTCCCTGAATGATTACCCCCTCACTTCCCTGAAATAGCCTTGCCAGTTGCTTGGCTGGGTACTTTTCTTCTTGATCCTTTTAATTTTGCTACAAACTTAAAAATCAATTTTACGATCTCATTAAACAGAGGACAGTGTGGAAGTTCAAAGGTTTCCTGTGACTTGCACAGGTCTTAGATCTGGAATATGGATCCTTGACATTGGAACCCAAAGTCCATACTCTTGATCAGAGCCCTATTTTGCCACTGCTATAAATCAAAACGTTTGCTGAATGGTCTTTTGAAGCCCTTCCAACACAGACAGTGCAGAATGGCATAGTGGCAAGATGACAAGATCATACCTTGCTTGTTTTCCCGCCATCTCTAGGAATTGGGGTAAATTCAATATGAACATGACACTCTTTGTATTAAAAAAATCAGGCACGTCATGATCGTTATTAATGTATGTATTCACATTACTCACCAAACAGTAAATATAGTGAAAACAAAGACTATATTTTCCCATAGATATCCCCAATATACAGAACAATTCCTTATTCTTAGTAGGCAATAAATATTTATTAACTGTTGATACACCAATGAAAGATTTAGTGACATGGAAGATGGTTCCATATTTAAATGGAGCAATGTATGTTTTGGGGATTTTTACATTGTCAGACAAATTTACTGCTGCAAATTACTGCAATTGCTATGTGAGCAGGGAAAATGCAGCTTCATAAATCAGCACCATCAATTATGCCAAACATGCTGTGTTGAACTCCATTTCCAAGCCTCACTGGGTGTTGCCTCTGTTGCAGGCATTCTCCTGTGGCCTCTTGTGACCACAAGGGGGCAGTGCCTGTTCACTCAAGCTGGAAGTTGAATTTGTTCAGAATAATATCATCTGACAGTCTTTGTGTGGTCTTATTCCTCCAAGATGTCTTCATGGTGCTAACAGGTGTGGAAAGAGATTGCTTTCTAGCTCCCTGCTTTGAAAACAAACTGTGTGGTTATTGTTTAATATTTAAATAGTGAGGGTAAGAAGCAGGTTCAGTGCCTTTGTAGAACTGACACTGATGTAACATCATGTGGCAGAAATGCAGTAGGTGATTGGCTTTACCCATTTTACAACTCCTTTAGTCTTACTGGGGTGCATTCCAAATAGACATGAAAGCCTGGCTCAAACTTTGTTCCATGGCTAGCGTGTTAGCAGCACCCAATTCTAGGAGTTATGGTAGGCACATATGCTCACCCCTATACCACCCATGCTGCTTATAGGAGGTATGATTTTTATTATTTTTCAAGTAGAAAATGGAATACTAGAATCTCAGGGATATTAAGGGACCTCAGTGCATATCTAACTCACTCACTGTGGCAGCTTTTCTACCAACAGATCTCAAGATGCTTACCTGTGTTTCTCAGGCTCTGCCTTGGTCATTCCATGGGCTTTTGAGGTATGATTGATGAAGGAGGCGCCTCCTCCCTTGCTGGTGAAGAGTTGGCTGTCCATTTGGAAATTGACCTTTGGTCACTTTGGAATTATTTCCATTCTTTCCCAAAGGAGAATAATTCTACTTTTGTGACTAAAGTGTTTGGGGATTCGACTTGCATTGGCAGGATTTTGAAATGATGCTAAGTATTAACCTTGGGATGAGGTCATTAGACCTGGTGGACCAAGACTTTGCCTACAGTTTTTAGTGTAAATGATAAATTGCTGTTCGTGACTGTTATAGACTATTTATTTTTTGACTTATTTGCCCTTTCTCCACAAAAATCTGTGTTTCTGAGTTTTTATTTTTCTGCAAAAGCTTTTACTTTTGTTTAAATCTTTTTCTGGTATCCTGGAAACCCAGTCCTTTGGGAACCAGGGCTGGAATAATGTATAACTTCAGGGATGCCATTCATACTGCCTCCTATGTAAATGCCATCTCTTGAAGCACAGCTCTTACTGGAAGTAACTTGACTCCTGTGATTGTCCAAAGATGAGGCCCTAATATCTTGCGTCATCCAGTCAAGTGAATCTCAGAATGGGATATAGAAAATACTCATTTTAACAAGCCTTCCAGATCGATTTGAAGCAAGTGAACAGTGTACCAGTCTTTGGGAAACACTGTCTTTCCTAGAACATTCTTTTCAATAAGGCAGAGGAATAAAAATAGGATGGGCTGAAGTACCCCGGTAATTATTTAGTACTAATACTGCCTCAGATAGTGAGCTGAGCATGCATGGCCCTGTTAATTAATTTGACTGAATTTTATCCAGTGTCTCTCTGTTCAGATTTCAGAAGTAGAATCAGAACCCAGTTGATCAGCTGATCATGAAATACCAGTGGTCTCAAAGCTCAGAAATATCTGTAATAACAGCCAGTCTGTTACCAAAACTGTAGTTGACAATCTGGGGACAGCACCTTTCTCTAAAGAATATGTACACATCCATGAGACTCAGCTCCAGCTGACTTTTGACTTGTATAATTATTTGTTGTCTGACTGTCTTGAGTTTTCAAATGAAGCCCTATGTGTGTATATAATTTCTTGGTTTATTAAAAAATGCTTCTTTTGAGTTTGACATTATAAACAAAATGTGGGATAAACAAAACCCCTCTATGGGCCAGGTTCAGATAATTGGTTTCCAGTTTGAAATTCTGGCCTAATCCTTGACAGCCAGTGCTGGCTTTGATATGGAAGAGGCTTTTGATTCTTGTAGATTAGGGGAAATAGTATCAACTATATGGTCTGGAAAACATGGTTTTTAGTTTCAGTTTTGCAATTCATTAGCTATGAGACCTTGGGTAGTTTGCTTTATCTCTCTGAGTATTAATATTTTATCTGAAAGTGGAAATGAGCTTAATGGTACTTTCTCACAAAATTTCTGCAAGGCTAAAGTGAAATATTGTGTGTCAGCATCTTTTAAGCTTGAATAATTCACAAATAACTTTTGTAATTTTTGCCACATCCAAGTAACACCTTTACTATTATTTACTTAATATTTTTGTTTTGCTAATTACGAAAATATCTACATTGCTCTTAGAGTGATAATATCAGTATATACATGAGTTCAGGTCACACATTTCTTCCCCTAATCATATTCAAATTAAATATGAAATAATTTTAAAAGAGTTTGATTGTGTAACATTTTACACTTCCACAATCTTTAGGGCTTTCATAAGGCTAATACATTTGTTAAATAAAATACAATAAAATAAAATAGATGAGCACCAACATAACTCTATAGTAAATTTTGACCGTTACTTTTAATGAGGAAAAAATAAATTTTATATTTATGAAGTAGCTATTTAAACTAGGAGTTCGTGGCTTCATTTACTTCAACTTCGGGTTTGCATTTCCTCTTCTACCTTTAATAAAAAGCAGCACAGAGTCTGTAAGCTCCAATAACTTAGGATTTTTATATCATGGCTTTCATTCAATATTGATGTGTGCATTATTTCAAATTTTAACATCTCATTTTAGTGTTAAGTCAATGAACAGCAATATCTTTAATCAGATTTTTGTATTATATGGTTTGTGTGTCTACTGCATTTCATTTCCTAAAGCTGACTCCACTGGTATTTATTCACCAAAACTGCACTGAGTATGTGTCATGGGCATTGAAGATACTTCAGAGAAAAAAGCAGCGTTAGTCCTTATGAATCTTCAGGAGGGGGGAGTGGGTAATTGAAAACAATGTATTTACTCTATCAAATGGTGATATAAGCTGTGAAGTAAAAAGCACGGTGGGAAGAGAGTGGTAGTAGGGATTGGTAACTCCTTCAGAGGTGTTAATTTGGGAGTGTTAAAATTAGTACATTGTTATTTTATCAGAACTTGAATAAAGTGAGCTAATACCTATGATACTACTTAGGAGAAAATGGTCCAGCAAAAGAAAGAGCTGTAAAAGTCTTGGGATGGGTGCAAGTCATGTCTGTGAGAAAGGAAGGAAGCCAGAAGAGCTGGCGAAGGCTGAGCAAGGAGGGACCTGAGATAATGGGATCAGATCATACAGTTTTTCTTTTTTTTTTTTTTACTCTGAGTGAATAGGAAGACTTTGGGGAATCTAAGCAAAGGAATGACATAATCTAATATGATTTTGCATCGTCTATCTAGATACTACATGGGAAAGAGACTGCAGGAGAGACAGGAGTGGAAAAGGGAGGGCCAGTTCAGAGACCATTGTCATGGTCCAGTGAGAGATGATGGTGGCTTGGACTAAAGTGAAAGCTTTAGATCTCAGATTCTGGACACATTTCAAAAGTAGAGCAGATGATCTTAAGAGAGAAAATAAGAGTCTAGGATCATTCCAAGCTTTTCAGGAATGGGAAGAGCATAAGGAATAATGAAGTTTCAATTTATTGAAGTCTTCATCCTTGTTAAGTCTTCATACTTCTCTATATTCAGGGCTTCTTCAGCAGGGCACCCTGATAAAGCTGACTTCTCCAGGTGGCAAAGGCCAGTTAAAAATGCATGCCTCCCTAGGGAAATCCATACACTTTGGACAGTGACTGAGTGCTGCTGTTCCAGTGGCAAAACCACCAGTTAAAGAACTCAAAATAAGCAGGGGATGGAGTTCTGGCTGTGGTGCAGTGGATTAAGAATCCAACTGCAACAGCTCAGGTTGCTCTGCAGGCAGGGGTTCAATCCCCAGTCAGGTGCAGTGGGTTAAGGGATCCAACATTTTCACATCTGCAGTGCAGGTTGCAGCTGTGGCTCGAATTCAGTCTCTGCCTTGGGAACTTCCATATGCCCTGGATGCGGCCATAAGAAAAACAACAACAACAGCAACAGGAAAAAAAAAGGGGGGGGGGGCTAATGCTTCCTTTGACTACTGTTCTTCTCTGCTTTGTTTTTAGCTGTAATGATGTACAACCTGTGCCTGCAAGAAAGGGACATTTCCCCAAAAGGCTGAATATCAAGTAAAATAATTCAGCTCTGATTGAGTTATTTCTCTTTTCCTTGACCCCCTTTTTATTCCCATAAATGTAATCATTCACTACTTCCTGGCAGAATTACTTGACTTCAGTCAGGACTTGATCATTTTTTTCCTACTTCTAAATACTATGTGCTTTCACATTTTAAATATTATTAACAATCTTACTAATACGTTCACATCAACCCTAAGTTAGTGGTGTTATCCCCTCTTACTGTTGTGAAAAGAGGAGGTTCAGAGACTTTCACTGAATTAATCAAGACCTCAAATCTCAAAAATAGTGATGCTGATATTTGAAGTTGGGGGTGCTTGACTGCTTGTGCCAACTCTTAAAGGCTTCACTATGCTGCTTTTGCTGTGTCACATTAGCAATAATCACTTTCTTCCCACTCTACTGCTTCCATTAGCTTCCATTAAGATGCTATCTTAAAGAAAAAGGGGTGTTTTTAGAATGGGAGAACTGTCTCCACTATTTAGCCTTCCTTGAATGCCTCAGCATTTCTGTGAGTCTTATTTTTTCTTGAAATAATTATATTCAAATAATATCACTAATCTAACTAAATTATCTCGTTTGTGAAGCCTTCCATGACTACTTTGTCAAGATTTCTCTCTCCTACCTTTTTCCTCTCATGTTACATAACCATTTCTGTGATAGTGCTAAACAGAGTCTGTCTCTGATAGTGCTAGCACTGCAGTATTATAGTGTTATAGTTTGTTATTAGTGTCTTCTTTCTTATTAGATGTAAGCTTCTTGAGGCTGGGTCTATCTCTTTCTAGTCTTCATAGCCAAGCATTGGTCTTTAATATATTTAATTCTTTGAGCGTAATGTTATGATGTCTTTTTTTTTTTTTTTCCTTTGGTCTTTTTAGGACTGCACCCATGGTACATGGAAGTTCCCAGGCTAGGAGTCCAATTGGAGCTGCAGCTGCCAGCCTACACCACAGCACAGCAACTCCAGATCCAATCTGTGCCTGCAACCTACACCACAGCTTGTGGCAATGCCTGATCCTTTAACCCACTGATAGAGGCCAGGGATTGAACCCACGTCCTCATGGATGCTAGTTGGATTCTTTATCTGCTGAGCCATAATGGGAACTCCCGGGATACTATATGTCTTATATCAGCTTTCCAGTGTTTCACCTAAGTCTGGATACAAAAACAAAAAGAAAAAAAGAGAGTTGCTACTTTTCACATTTCCTTCTCAGAAAAAAAAAAAAAAAGTGGATGGTCAGCTTCTCTGGCCTTTGCAGCCTCAAGAATTTCCCTTCATACAGAAGGTTTATATTTTTGTCAAATGAGTTTTTCTAGGATGCACATAAGGCTTGCTGAGGTTTAGCTTTCTCTTTCATGCAGCAAAGGCCAAGTCAGCAGGGAGATTCCAACCCCCCACCCCCAGCCTACTCCAAACTTCATGCAATTTTTATTTGCCTTCCTCTGGCCAGCCATCCCAATCCTGAGCTTACATAAAAATTCAACCCTGTGGCATTTGATGAATAAAATAATTCCTTGGCCAGAATACACTTTTGGCAGGGGAAGGACTCAGAGGACGTTCAGCTGTCCATGTACTCAGATTTCCTCTAGGTGGCGGGCACCAGTCTACTTCTGTGCCCATCATTAATTAAGCTTATGCCACTTGCTCCCCTGGAGAGTCTTTACAGTGGCAGGCAGTGAGGTAGGACAACAGAAGTATCAGATTTGGTATAGGAGATGTTGTCTAATATTTAATAATGTTGCCGTTTCTCTGAATATTTCTGCCTCTGCAAAATGGGAATACAAATAACTTCAATAAATAACCCTTAGGTTGTTTCGAGAATCAAATGAGAGAGAGCGAGTGAGAGAGTGTTCTCTAATCGTGAGATGTCATTCACAAAGGAATCCTGAAATGAACTCTGTTTGCAAAATGGTCATTAGTAAAGTGAAGTGGAGAAGAAGGGCTCAGGCAAGGAAATGCATGGCACGACACATATAGAGCACTTAGCACAGTTCATGGCAAATGCTCAATAAGGTGCTGCTCTTAACTGTTTTGGTTGTTGTTGCCTAGTTTCTTGATTTACCCCTACCATGCGGATGGTATCATTTATAAGGAGTTAATGATTACTCTCTCATGTTGGGCTGCTTTGGATAAATTTCTCATTTAATTCTTCTAACACCATCTTCTTTCTTCTCCTCCTGCTTCTCTTTTTTCTTTTTGTTTTACACTGGAGGGAATTTATACCCAGAGGTGATGAGTAACTTCCTTAAACTAGCGTAGCCTGTAGGTAGCGATGCTGAGTTTTGAATCCAGAGAGTCTAACTCCAGAGTAGCTACACTTCTTGGCTGTGAAGTATTGGCTCTTGATGACATGTAACTCTGCCAAAAGAAAATACAAGGGGGTTGTCTAGCTGAAATATTCTAGAACTTTAGGGTAATCATCTGCATTTCATCTGAGGGGTAGAGAAGACATATTTTATCATCTCCATAAGTGAAAAAGCAGAGGATTCAAGGCCAAAAAAGATTTGACAAGGAACTGTGCTCTTTCACGGAATTCTAGAATTCTTCAGCTCATCGTGTTTAAACCTGTCATTTTAAAGAGGAGATTTTTGCAGGGAGAAGGCATCATTTATTCATTGTTACAACTTGAGGACTAAAACATACTCTCTTTTAACCACATTTGTAAACTATTAAGGGGCATTATTTATGGTTACATATCATATGATGTTAACTAATGTACACACTTTTAGAACGACTAATCTTCTAATCCATTTTAGCTTCTTGATTATATGCAAATGTGGCAATTGGTTGGTTACTGGAGGAAATCCTTACTGTTATTTTTACTGTGAGCAACTTTAGATTGGATTATGGGAAGATAATTGAGGATTTATCAAGATTCTTTATTAACGTTTTGAGTGAGAAGTGCAATGCAAATGGATTCTTTTGCAAGAATACTTGAAAAAAATTGATTTGTAGAGGCCGGCAGGGAAATGGATTCCCTTTGAAAATAGAGACACTAGAGGGGGATAGAGTCCTATTGACCTTACTGGGTCTGACTTTCTTGGGAATGCTAAGCCTTTGTGATCTGATAATGGGATATCAAAATTCTATCTGTAACTGTGGTTTCTAGGATTATTTTTTCCCCTATTGAAACAAATCAGTCATCAGCAGAACACTTATTTTCACTACAACTCTAATATTACTTTCCTAATATAAAATCTTATGCCTTGCTGATGATAGTTTGGAGGTCTGTTATTATTTCTTCTTTATTGTCCTCCGTAATGACACCCTAATAATGATGATGTTACTTAAATTAAAAAAAAAAAAAACAGTAATAGTGCCTCATAAAAACTCTCAGGCACTAGCCCAAAGAAAAAAGATACTAAGTTTAAGCTTCTCTTGAGATGACAGAAATTATTTTTTTGTCATTGACTTAATGTGCTTCATCAAAGAACTTGCTCTAAAGCTTGGTGGTGGCTCAGAGAGAAGCCATCTAGTACACATGAAATGTTGGATGCTGCATCTGAAAACACCATTGTATTTTTCAGTGGAACACAAAAAAGTAGATACTTAGGATTGTGACAACTGCTGGACAAAGGATGCATAATAACAGTTCTGGGGAGGACTTGTGCATAGGCCACTGTGGATGGATAAGTGGAGCTGTCCACAGCGCTGGACAAAACCCAAGAATCTGTGCAAAGCCATCTGGAATATTTAGGCCTTCACAATGGGGGCAATCAGACTTCCTCTAAGAAGACTGATTGCTAGTCTTGTTAACAGGGAGGAGATTAGTGATCAGTGTGTTTAATCACAGCCTGACAACAACTTCTAGTAAATAAGATTTTAAGAAAGGAAAACCATTTTAAAAATGAATGTGTTCTATAATGTTGGAAAAGTTCTGTGCTTTGCCTCCTCCTTAGTCTCCCAACCCAGGCAGCCTTTTTTTTCTATCCAATGTCTGCCTTTTTTTCATAGTAAAATACAAAGGATAAAGAATACTAAAATCTGTAGGGCACAAAAATGTTTACTTCATGGATATGTGTGAGTAGGAGTCTATTATAGTGGAGGTGACTATGGTTAGTGCTTATGCTTGGGCAAGAATAGACAGTCATGTATGTGTGGTTATTTTAATTCAGTGAATAAAAGTCCAATTTTAGCAGTCTCTTCTTTGGGGTTGATTTAGAAATATTCCAAGCACAGTTCTAAATTATGTAGGAGCTAAAGAACAAAAAAATGTACAATCCCTGATGTCAGAATATAAGATTGCATAAGGTATAACAAGTGTCTGTTACTTAAGACACCTTCACTGCAAGGTGGAATAAGCAAAGCTCTTTACCCAGAGGTGCAGAAAGTATAGGAGAAATGCAAACCAAAGGGAGTATCATATATTATGTTAGGAAAGTAAAAGACTACCAGTTGGGCCTGGTGCTAGTGCCCCTCCCCACTCCCTCGCCCTCCCCCGGGGCCTGCCTGCTGCAGAGAGGGCATGCAGGGCTCAAGCTCCACCACACCATGGCCCTGCGCCACATGGAGGAGTGTGGCCAGCTCCACTCACCTGATTGCTTCCCGCGTCTTTCTCAGATTTGTTTCATAGGGTGTAGAAGTACCTCAGTGGACAAATGCTAAAATGGAGATTGCCATGGAAGAGCCACGGAATCCTGTAAACACGATGGAAGTGATGGCAAACTTTGCTATATGACAAGTGTCTTTCCTCACGGGGGTTATATGTGGAGTTAGAGTGGCCTCCCTCAGACTTAGGAAGATTCCTGTTGAAAAGAGAAGAGCACAGACTGCTGTGGTGATAGTAATCCTACTGATGTTTGTGACATAGGTTCAAAAGTTCTTTGTCTTGTAGATGTGGTTCATGTGGAGATCCTTGGAATTTTGGCTCTTACTGATCAGAGTGAAACAGATTGGAAATTAATTCCTATCAGTGCAAATGATCCTGAAGCCTCAACGTTTCATGATATCGATGACATTAGGAAGTACAAACATGGCCGCTTAGAAGGTACATTTAATTAGTTTAGATTTTAAAAGTTGCCAGAGGGAAAATCAGAAAACCATACTGATTTTAATGGAGAATGCAAAAACAAGGCTTTTGATCTTAAAGTTGTTAAATCTATTCATGAATGTTGGAAAGCATTCCTCATGGAGACGTGTGAACGAGGGGCTATAAATCGCACAAACGTGCATAGATAGTGCTTTGTTCTGGTTACAGGACAAGGTTCATAGTACACATTTTTGTATACCCGCAAGAATTCTGATAACTTTATTAACCTGAGGCACTTGAATTTGTGACCCTTGGATTAAGTAGTAGTAAGTGTCTCAGATTTATTTCTTATGGAGGCAGGAATTGATAATTGAATGATCTGTGGAAAATAATGAGGGGACATTAAGAAAGCAAATGGTTATAGAAAGGAGATTATAAGAGCCCTTTCTGTAGAGATTATTGGTACCTCTTTTGTTACACAGATAGAAAGCTGAAGCTGGGGGATGTAATTAGAGGTACATAATCAGCCCTTGGTCAATAGAATCTCCACCTGTTGTTGTCCATATACCCTGATAGAAAGTGAGTTCAAAGACCAGTGATTTCTAATTTTAAATGTTTCCCATCAGTAGTGCTGACAGGATGAGCTCCAGGGACATCTCAGATTCAGGGACTGAATTGATATTCATGGTTTCGATGATGGTGATAACATGAACCAAGGAATCCACTGAAAAACAGGATTTGAATCAGTGAAAGGGGATACCAATTAAAAGGTATTAACAGTTTCACTGTTTGGTATTTGTTGAGCTGAGTGAGGCAGTAGGCAGTTTATTTTTATTTTATTTCATTTTATTCATAATGGATTTTATTTCCATTATAGGTGTACATAAATCATCACAAGTCAATTTTATAGATTTTGTATCCCAAACCCACAGTGCATCCCCCCACCCCCCAGACTGTCTTATTTGAAAAACTAAAGTTTTCCAAAGTCTGTGAGTCATTCTCTGTTCTGCAAATAAGTTCATGGTGTCTATTTAGTTTCCACATGTAAGTGGTAGCATTGAGTGTTGCTGTGTAATTATCTGACTGGTTTCACTTCGCATGATAATTTCTAGGTCTATCCATGTTGCTATAAATGTTGGTCATTATTCCTTTTAATGGCTGAGTAATATTCCATTGTGTGTATGTACCATATCTTCCCTATCCACTCCTCTGTAGATGGGCATTTAGGTTGTTTCCATGACATGGCTATTGCATATAGTGCTGCAATGAACACTGGAGTACATGTGTCTTTTCGAGTCATGGATTTCTCTGGATAGATGCCCAGGAGTGGGATTGCTGGATCAAATGGTAATTCTATTTTGAGTTTTCTGAGGAATCTCCATACTGTTTTGCACAGTGGTTGCACCATTTTGCATTCCCACCAACAGTGTAATAGGGATCCTTTTTCTCCACACCCTCTCCAGCACTTATTGATTTTGCAGATTTTTTGATGATGGCCATTGTGGTCGGTGTATTGCTACTTCTGCTTTCTTTTGATGCCCGTTTGCATGGAATATTTTCTTCCATCCTCTCACTTTCAATTTGTATGTGTCTCTAGAAGTGAAGTGGGTCTCTTGAAGACAGCATATA
>PVHT020000165.1:19095487-19128925 GCA_004024745.2 Catagonus wagneri | reverse complement strand
AATGTTGGAGACCCAAGGACCACCCTTGGAGAAAATGTATTTACAGTATTCTTTTAAAAATGTATTTCCCATTATCATCAGGTTTGTCATTAAGCATCACAAAATAGGAAAAGCTCTGTAATTTCTGGAATGTGGAAAAAGCAGATGCTAAAGTTAATTTGTCAATGTTCACTTGGCAAATCAGTGATGAAGTGAATACTGAAATCCATCTCTTAACTCTTAGTGTTGACTTGCATGATGTAAAATCCTTTAAATATGATCAATGTGATACGGACAGGGATAGGATATGAGATAATCTTTATTGTCAGGTAGGTACGATATAAATTAGGCACAAATTCCTTTGTCTAGCATTAAAGATTTTTATGACAGGTCCCCAATCTAAGTTTTTGCCCCTAGCTCCAAATTATCTCTATTCCAGGTTTCAAACAAACTGGACCTTCCTCAAATGAGGAAGTTATTTTGTACCTTCAAACAGGGAGATGTCTAAGTTTTCCTTTAGTATTCTCACTAAAATTATGCTTCTCAATATTCAGTAAGATGTCAGTTTTTCTTGGAGTTCCCGTTGTTGCTCAGTGGTTAACGAATCTGACTAGGAATGATGAGGTTGCGGGTTTGATCCCTGGCCTTGCTCAGTGGGTTAAGGATCCGGCGTTGCCATGAGCTGTGGTGTAGGTTGCAGATGCGGCTTGGATCCCACGTTGCTGTGACTGTGGCAAAGGCCGGCAGCTACAGCTCCTGTTAGACCCCTAGCCTGGGAACCTCCATATGCTGCGGGTGTGGCTCTAGCTAAAGGCAAAAAAGATGTCACTTTTTCCATAGAACTGTTTATTTCTAAACTTTTCCCCAGCTCCTGCCTCAGGTAGTAAGTGCTATGTAGGTATTCATTAAATAAATAAGTAAATAGCATTGGGGAGGGAATATTGGGTGGGCTTTGTTTTGTGTTTGCTTTTTGGGGAGGAGAGATACACAGATAAATGGGAAAACTGTAGGTAGGTTCCTATATTTGATATGTCTTGGCTTATCTTTATTTTCTATTTTATTTTTATTTTGATCTCTAAATTACAGTAAAATTCACTTTTTACTATGTGTATAGTTCTGTGAAACTATGTATCAATTCACATAACTGCTGCTAAAGTCAGGATATAGAGCAATTCTATTGCCCCATAAAACTCCCTTATGCTGCCCTTTTGTATTTCTGCCCTTCCTGCACACCCATCCCTGCCAACCATTGTCCTGTTCTCTGTCACTGTAGTTTGTCTGTAGGAGAATGCCTTTATTTTATATAGAATGTAGATTTTTGATAGAGGCCTCGATCACTTAGCGTAATGCCTTTTGAGGTTTATTCAAGATGTTAAGCACGTCAACAGTTTTGTTGTTTGTTTTATATTGGTGTTTTGTTTTGTTTTTGGTTGAGTAATTTTCCTTTGTATAGATTTAAACCACATGCAGTTACTGAAGGATACTGGGGTTGATTCTACTATCATGTGATTATGAACAGAGTTGCTGTAAACATTTGTGTACAGGTTTTTATTTCTCTAGGGTACATGTTCAGACCTGGGATTTCTGGGGCAGTAAGTATATATTTAACTTAATAAAAAATTTCAAATTTGATTTCCAAAGTAGCTGTATCTTTTTGCATCTCACCAGTGATATTTGCCCATTGCAGTTGTTAGGGATCCTCACTAGTACTTGTTGTCAGTATTTTTAAATTTATTTTAACATTCTAATAGGTAGGAAGTGGTATCTATTATGGCTTTAATTTACATTTCTCTGATGCCTAACCATCTTTTCATGTGAGTATTTGAAATCCACAAATCCTTTTGGTGAAGTAAGTTTTAAGTCTTTTGCACATTTTTACAATTTTGTCATCTTACTTTTGAGTTAAGGGAATCTCTGTATATCTTATATTTAAGTTTTTTGTAAGAGATGTAATATGCAACTATGAAATTTTCTCCTAATATGCAACTTTTCATTTTTCTCAGTGTCCTATGTAGAACAGTAGCTTTTAGGTTTTTTTAATTACTTGATAAATTTTATTACATTTATGGTTGTACAACAATCGTCACAACTCAGTTTTATAGCTTTTCCATCCCAAACCCCCAGCCCATCCCCCCATCCCCCAACCTGTCTCATTTGGAAACCATAAGTTTTTCAGTCTGTGAGGCTCTGTAAAGTTCATTGTGTCCTTTTTTTAATATTCCACGTGTAAGTGATAGCATAGGATGTTGGTGTCTCATTGACCGACTTCACTTAACATGATAATTTCTAGGTCCATCCATGTTGCTGCAAGCACTGTTATTCTTTCCTTCTAATGGCTGAGTAATATTCTATTGTGTATATGTACCACATCTTCTTCATCTACTCCTCTGTTGATGGGCATTTTGGTTTTTCCATGTCTGGTCTATTGTATATAGTGCTTCAATGAATATTGGAGTACATGTGTCTTCTCGAGTCATGGTTTTCTCTAGATAGATGCCCAGGAGTGGGATTTGTTGGATCTGAAGGTAATTCTATTTTTAGTTTTCTGAGCAATATCAATACTGTCTTCCACAGTGATTACACCAGTTTACGTTCCCACCAATAGTGTAATAGGGTTCCCTTTTCTCCACACCCTCTCCAGCATTTATTGTTTGTAGACTTTATGATGATGGCTATTCTGGCCAGGGGAAGGTGGTACCTCATAGTGGTTTTGATTTGCATTTCTCTAATAATTAGTGATGCTGAACATCTGTTCACGTGTTTTTTGGACATTGTATGTCTTTGGAGAATTGTCTGTTTAGATCTTCTGCCCATTTTTTTTGCTGGGGTTGTTCGCTTTTTTGGTATTTAACCGCAGAAGGCATTTATAAATTTTGGAGTTTAATCCCTTGTCGGTCACTTCGTTTGCAAATATTTTCTCCCATTCTGTGGTCTGTCCTTTCATTTTGTTTAGGGTTTCCTTTGCAGTGCAGAAACTTGTAAGTTTAATTTGTTCTATTTCTTTATTTTTGTTTTTATTGTCATTACTTTAGGAGGTGGACCTGAGAAGATATTGGTGTGGTTTATGTCTGAGAGTGTTTGGACTACGTTTTCCTCTAAGAGTTTTATAGTATATCATCTTATATATCTAGGTCTTTAATCCATTTTGAGTTTATTTTTGTGTATGGTGTTAGGAAGTGTTTTCATTTCATTCTTTTATGTATGGCTGTTCAGTTTTCCCAGAACCACTTATTGAAGGGGCTGTCTTTTCTCCCTTTTATATTCTTGCCTCCTTTGTCATAGATTAGTTGGCTGTAGGTGCTTGGGTTTAGTTCTGGGGTTTCTATCCTGTTCCACTGATCTATATTTCTGTTTTTGTGCCTGTACCATACAGTTTTAATGACTGTAGCTTTGTAGTATAGTCTGAAGTCAGGGAGCCTGATTCCTTCAGCTCCATTTTTATTTCTCAGGACAGCTTTGGCTATTCTGGGTCTTTTGTGCTTCCAAACAAACTTTAAAATATTTTGTTCTAGTTCTGTGAAAAATGCCCTTGGTAATTATATAGGGATTGCATTGAATCTGTAGATTGCCTTGGGTAGTCTAGTTATTTTGATAATATTGATTCTTCCAGTCTAAGAGCATGGTATGTCTTTCCGTCTGTTTGTGTCATCTTTGATTTCTTTCTTCAGTATATGTAGTTTTCAGAGTACAGGTCTTTTGTCTCTTTAGGTAAGTTTATTCCTAAGTATTTTATTCTTTTTGATGTGAGAGTAGATGTGATAGTTTCCCTAATTTCTCTTTTTGATTTTTCATTGTTAGTATATTGAAATGCAGTCAATTTCTGCATAATAATTTTGTATCCTGCAACTTTTCCAAATTTATTGATGAGCTCTAACAGTTTTTTGGTAGCATCTTTAGGATTTTCTAGGTATAGTATCATGTCATCTGCATATAGTGATAGTTTTACTTCTTCCTTTCCAATTTGGATTCCTTTTATTTCTTTTTATTTTCTGATTGCCATGGCTAGGACTTCCAAAACTATGTTGAATAGTGGTGGTGAGAGCAGACATCCTTGTCTTGTTCCTGATCTCAGTGGGAATTCTTTCAGCTTTTCATCATTGAGAATGATGTTAGCTATGAGTTTGTTATATATGGCCTTTATTATGTCAAGGTAAGTTCCTTTTATGCCCACTTTCTGAGGTTTTTTTCTTTTTATCAGAAATGGGTGTTGGATTTTATCAAAAGCTTTTTCTGCATCTGTTGAGCAGATCGGATCATATGGTTTTTATTCTCCAGTTAGTTAATGTGGTGTATCACACTGATTTATTTGCTGATATTGAAGAATCCTTGCATCCCTGGGATAAATCCCATTTGATCATAATGTACAATCCTTTTAATGTATTGTTGGATTCAATTTGCTAGTATTTTTTGAGGATTTTTACATCTATCTTCATCAGTGAAACTGGCCTGTAATTTTCTTTTTTTGTGGTATTTTGGTCTGGTTTTTGTATCAGGGAGATGATGGACTCATAGAATAAGTTTGGGAGTGTTCCTTCCTATGAAATTTTTTGGAATAATTTCAGACTATTTCAGGTATCAGCTCTTCTCTAAATGTTTGATAGAATTCTCCTGTGAAGACATCTGGTCTTGGACTTCTGTTTGTTGGAAGTTTTTAAATCACAGTTTCAATTTCAGTACTTGTGATTGGTCCATTCATCTTTCTATTCCATCTTGGTTATTCTTGGAAGACCATACTTTTCCAAGAATTAGTTCCTTTCTTCTAGGTTGTCTGTTTTATTGGCATATATTTGCACGTAATAGTCTCATATGATCATTTGTATTTCTGTGATGTCTGTTGTAAATTCTCTTTTTTCATTTCTAATTTTATTGATTTGAGTCCTCATTTTTCTTGATAAGTTCTTGCTAAGGATTTATCAATTCATTTGATCTTTTTGAAGAAACAGATTTTAGTTTCATTGATCTTTCCTATGGTTTTCTTTTTTCTGTTTAATTGATTTCTGCTCTGATCTTTAGGATTTCTTTCCTTCTGCTAACTTTAGGTCTTGTCTGTTCTTCTCTCTCTAGCTGCTTTAGATGTAAAGTTAGGTTGCTTGAGCTTTTTCTTTTTCCTAAGGTAGGCTTGTAGTGCTATAAACTTCCCTCTTATAACTGCTTTTGCTGCATCCAATAGGTTTTGGAGTGTTGTATCTTTGTTGTCAATTGAGTCTAGGTATTTTTAAATTTTCTCTTTGGTTTATTCAGTGATCCATTGGTTATTTAGTAGCATATTGTTTAGTCTCCATGTGTTTGTGTTTTTTACATTTTTTTCTTGTTGATTTCCAGTCGTATAGTATTGTGATCAGAAAAGATGATTGATGTGATTTCAATTTTCTTAAAATTACCAAGACTTGATTTGTGGCCCAGAATGTGATCAATCCTGGAGAATGTTCCTTGTGCACTTGAGAAGAATGTATATTCTGCTGCTTTTGGATGAAATGTCCTATAAATATCTATTAAGTCCATCTGGTCTAATGCTTCATTTAGGGCCTCTGTTTCCTTATTGATTTTCTCTCTGGACGATCTGTCCATTGCTGTAATTGCGGTGTTAAAGTCTCCTGCTATTGTTGTGTTATTGTCAAATTTCTCCTTTTAAGGTTGTGAGCAGTTGCCTTATATATTCAGGTGATCCTATGTTGGTTGCATATATATTTACGATTGTTATATCTTCTTCTTGGACTGATCCTTTGATCATTAGGTCATGTCCTTTGTTGCTTCTTATACTATTCTTTTTTAAAGGTCTATTTTATCTGAAATGAGTATTGCTACTCCAGCTTTCTTTTGGTTCCCATTTGCATGGAATATTTTCTTCTATCCTCTCACTTTCAATTTGTATGTGTCCTTAGAAGTGAAGTGGGTCTCTTGAAGACAGCATATATATGGGTCTTGTTTTTGTATCCATTCAGTCAGTCTATGTCTTTTGGTTGGGGCATTTAGTCCATTTACATTTAAGGAAATTCTTGATGTGTATGTTATTATTGCCATTTTATTAAAAGTTTTGGATTTGTTATTGTTGCTCATTTTTCTTCCCATCTTCTCTTGTTGTCTCCTCTTGTGTTTTGATGATTATCTTTAGTTTTGTATTTGAATTGATTTTTCTTATTTATATATTTATTTATATGATAGATCTTTGGCTTGCAGTTACCATGAAGTTTTGATATAGGAGTCTATATGTATACAAGATTATTTTAAGTTGTTGGTCTCTTGTCACAATTTCTGATTTTGGTAGCATATTTGTGTGTGGGTGATTTCCTACCTTTACTGTATATATGCTTTTATGGGTGATCCTTGTCATTTGTAGCATTTTTGTTTCTAGTTATGGCCTTTTCTTTTCTGCCTAGAAAAGTACCTTTAGTATTTTTTGTAAAGCTGGTTTAGTGTTGCTGAATTCTCTTAGCTTTTGCTTTTCTGTAAAGCTTTTGATTTCTCCTTCAAATCTGAATGAAAGCCTTGGTTGGTAAAGTGATTTTTTTTTTTTTTTGTCTTTTTGCCTTTATGTAGAGCCGCACCTGTGGCATATGGAGGTTCCCAGGCTAGGGGTCTAACTGGAGCTGTAGCCGCCGGCCTTCGCCACAGCCACAGCAACGCGGGATCTGAGCCACATCTGCAACCTTCACTGCAGCTCACGGCAATGCCGGATCCTTAACCCACTGAGCAAGGCCAGGGATTGAACCCGCAACCTCATGGTTCTTAGTTGGATTCGTTAACCACTGAGCCACGAAGGGCACTCCAGTAAAGTGATCTTATTTGGAGGTTTTTTCCTTTCATCACTTTAAGTATATCATACCACTCCCTTCTGGCCCTTAGAGCTACTGCTGGAAAATCATCTGATAACTTTACTGGGGTTCCCTTGTATATTAGTTTTCCTTTTCCCCAGCTTTCAATATTTTTGGTCTTTAATTTTGGTCAGTTTGATTAATATGTGTCTTGGGGTGTTCCTCCTTGGGTTTATTTTGCATGGTACTCGTTGTGCTTCTTGGATTTGAGTGAGTGGTTCCTTTTCTATGTTAGGGAAGTTTTTGACTATTATCTCTTTGAATATTTTTTCTGTCCGTTACTCTCTCTCTTCTCCTTCTGGCACCCCTGTAATACGGGTGTTGGTGCATTTCACACTGTCCCAGAGTTCTCTTATACTCTCAATTTCTTTTCAGTCTTTTTTCTCTTTTCTGTTCCCCACATGTGATTTACATTAGTCTGTATTCCCCCTTGCTTATTCGTTCTTCTGCCTCCTGTATTCTTCTGTTGTTTGTTTCTAATGATTTTTTTATTTGTTATTGTGTTTTGCATCTCTGTGTCTTAAGTTTTAAATCTTGTATTTCTTTGCTTAATGTTTGCTGTAAATTATCAATCTTTGCCTCCAGTTTATTTCCAGTGCTTTCCATCATCTTCACTATCATGATTCTAAAGCTTTTTTCCTGGAAGCTGATAATCTTCAGATCACTTAACTGTTTTTCTGGGGTTTTTTCTGTCTCCCTTATCTGAGTTATGGTTCTCTGCCTTTTCATTTTTATAGGTTTTTGGTATGGTGTTGTTTTTGCAGACAGTAGAATTGTAGCCTCGCTTTCTTCTGATGTCTCCCCACCTTGTGGCTCCAGTTGGTACAGGGGCTTGCTGTAGGCTTCCTGATGGGAGGGAGTGTTGCCTGCCCACTGGTAGATGGGGATGATTCTTATCCCTTTTGTGGGTGGGGCTTTGTCTATGGTAAGATTAGAGGCAGCTGTGTGCCTGGGAATCTCTTTAGGCAGCATGGGTTGGGCTATTTTCCCACTTGGATTATCATTTGGCTTGGGGCTTCTCAGCACTGATGGTGGAGCCAGATTTTTCCCAAATGGCCACCTCTAGAGGAATACATGCTGATGAATATTCCTGACACCTTTGCCTCCAATGTTCTTGCTGCACAATGAGCCACAGTCACCCCCTGTTTTCCCAGGAGATCCACCAAGAACTGCAGCCAGGCCCAACTCAGATTCCTATGGAGTCTCTGCTTTTCCTTGGGACCCAGTGCACATGAATGCCTGTGTTCACTTTTCAAGAATGGGGTCTCTGTTTCCCCCTGTCCCATTGAGCTCCAGCACACAAGCCCCACTGGCCTTCAATGCCAGATTTTCTGGGGGCTCTTTCTCCAAAAGCCAGATCCCCTGGTGTGGGGACCTGACATGGGGCTCAGAATTCACACTCTTGTTGGTGAGTCTCTGTGATACAGTTACTTTCCAGTCTGTAAGCTGACCACCCAGTGGGTGTGGTGTTGCTTATATCACGTAATGGCCCCTCCTACCATCTTGATGTGGCCTCCTCTTTGTCTTCTGGAGTAGGATATCTTTTTTTAAAGTTTCCAGGAGTTCCCATTGTGGCTCAGTGGTTAACAAATCCAACTAAGAACCATGAGGTTGCAGGTTCGATCCCTAGCCTTGCTCAGTGGGTTAAGGATCTGGCGTTGCCATGAGCTGTGATGTAGGTTGCAGACGTGACTTGGATCCTGTGTTGCTGTGGCTGTGGTGAAGGCCGGCGGCTACAGTTCCTGTTAGACCCCTAGCCTGGGAACCTCCATATGTCGCAGGTGTGGACCTAGATAAGGCAAAAAGACAAAAAAAAAATAAAGTTTCCAATCCATTTGGTTGAAGGTTGTTCAGCATTTGGTTGTAATTTTATTGTTTTTATGAGAGGTAAGCTCCAGCCCTTCTATTCTGCCATCTTAATCCTGACTGGTGGTCATTTCTTCAAAGTAAATCTACAGAGGGTGTTTTTTACTCCAATTTATTTCATTGTCTTGAACCACTCCAGTCTGGCTTTTGCCTTTCACTTCATTGATTTTACATTTGTAAAGATCACAATGATGGCTGTTGCTAAATCCAATAGTTAGTATTCACTGCTCTTAGGACAGAGGCATGGAAGACTTTATTCAAGACTATTGCAACAGAGGGATAGACTGAACTTAACTACACCTCACACAAACAGGAGGGGATGAAGATGCTATATCCTTTGATGTTGACATTTCAAAAACATAGTTCCTAGGTTCTTGACAAAGACAATTCCAGGCTGTAATACTGGCAAGAGGGTTGGAGAAGATTGTCAGCAATTTTTAGTTTTGATGAAGTCCAATTTGTCAGTATTTTCTCTTATGGATTATGGTTTTAGGTCATATAAGTATTTTACTTTTTTTCTTAAGAAAGTAGTAGATGCCTAGAACCAGAAGCTAGTGAAGAATGGGAAAGGCCTGTGAATAGATAGAACATTTATTTTTAGGGTGATGAAAATGTCATAAAATTAATTTGTGCTTGTATTCTAACAACTTGGTGACTACATTAAGAGCCACTGAATTGTATACTTTGGGTGGATTTTATGTTATGTGAATTATGTCATGAATTTATATATCATATCTCATATCTCAAAAACGCTATTTAAATTAATTGAATTCATTTATAGTAAATAATTATTAACGTTATACTATATTTGATTAAGTAAAGTAAAGCAATTCATTTCATTGATTAAAACACCATCTTAAAAAGAACTCTTTGCCTAACCCAAAGTCATAAAAATTTTCTCCTGTGTTTTCTGCTTATATATGGTATATATTATATATATATTCAAGTATACATTTATTCTACATATATTAAAGTATATATAATATATATTTAAAGCAATAAACCATAATTTATACATAAGGTATAGAATTTAAATTGTGGTAATTATTTTTGCTCTTGTTGTTAGATGGCTGCCTATTTATTTCAACACCATTTGTTGAATAGATTATCCCTCCTCTTTTGGTTTACTTTGGGACCTTTGTCAAGAACCATTTAGCTGTATTTTGCTGGTTTATTTAAGGACTTTATTCTGTTCAGATGGTCTATACTTTTAGCAATACCACATTTTCTTAATTACTATAGCTCTAGGGTTGGCTTGACATCTAGTAGTGTTATTTCTCAACTTTATTTTTCTGTTTCAAATTTCTTTTTCCTATTTTTCTTACTATACCTTTTCACATAAATTGTAGAATAAGCTTGTCTTTATATACAAAAATTCTTTTGGCATTTTGTTGGGGAAAGTTTTCAATCTATAGATCAATTTTAGGAGGATTAACATTTTTATAGGTTATGTATTTGATACATAAATATTTTACCTCCCACCTCCCACCATTTGTCTATGTCTTTTTTTTTTTTTTTTTTTTGGCTCCATCCATGGTATATGGAAGCCACCAGACAAGAGGGTGAACCTGCCTCACAGCTGTGACCCAAGTCACAGCAGGGAAAATGCCAGGTCCTTAGCCAATTTATCTATTTCTTTTTTGACTTATGTCATCAATATTGTGTGCTGTTCAGTATACAGATATTATACATGCTTTGTTATATTTGTACTTAAATATTTCATTACTTTGTAACTCATACATATTTTAAAAAATTCTGCTTCTAGTTGTTCATTGTAAATATATAATATGATTGATTTTTGTGTGTTAACCTTGTATTCTATGATCTAAGTAAAATCAGTGGTTACTTATGACACATTTTTGTGGATTCTTGGGATTTTCTTCACTTATTTTCCTTTTCAACCTATATCACTGACATTTCTTGTTTTTGCTTTTTTAGGGCTGCGTGCATGGCATATGCAAGTTCTCAGGCGTGAATATAGAGAACAAACCAGTAGTCACACATGGTGAGAGGAAAGGGGAGAGGAGCAATATATAGGTAGAGAATTAAGAGGTACAAACTATTACCTGTAGCTCAGGTTGAATCAAGCTACAGCTTCCAGCCTATGCTACAGCAACAGAGGATCTGAGCCACATCTGTGACCTACACCATAGCTCATGGCAGCACTGGATCCTTAACCCACAGAGTGAGGCCAGGGATTGAACCTGCATCCTCATGGATCCTAATTAGGCTCATTACCACTGATCCATGATGGGAACTTCACTACATTTCTTGTTTTAAACTTATTGGCAAAGACTTACTTGCAGTATGATGTTGAATAGGAATGATAAGAATAGATAGGCCATATTCACATTCTTAGGGGGAAAAGCATTCTGTCTTTTCACTTTTAAATATGATGTTAACTGTAGTCTTTTTTATGCTGAAGCAGTGTTAATGTAAAATATGGATTACAGGGGAATAATATAGCAATTCATAATTTTTCAAATTTCTACTCCATTTGTAGTTAATATATTGACAAGATTCTCCTTGTTATACTATATACTTTTGTAGCTTAGTTTATATGTAATAGTTTGTACCTCTTAATTCTCTACCTATATATTGCTCCTCTCCCCTTTCCTCTCACCATGTGTGACTACTGGTTTGTTCTCTATATTCATGACTGTGTTTTTTTTCTTCTTCTGATTACATTCACTAATTTGTTGTAATTTTTAGATTCTTAATAAGTGAAATCCTGTAGTATTTGTCTTTCTATGTGCAATTTTTTTTCACTTAGCATAATACCCTTCAAGTCCATCGATGCTGCTTAAAATGGCATGATTTAATTCTTTTTAATACATAACTCTTCTTTGTCTAGTCATCTGTTAATGGACACTTAGATTGCTTCCATAACTTGGCAATTGAAAATAAGATTTCTGTGAATATCGGGGTGTAAGTATCTTTTCAAATTATTGTTATTTTTTATTTATACTCAGGAGTGGCATTGTTAGCTCACATGGTAGTTTTATTTTAGTTTTTTGAGAAACCTCCACACTGTTTTCCACAGTGGATGAAGCAATTTACATTTCCACTAACTGTACAAGCATTCCGTTTTTTTTGCCACTTTCTCCCCAACATTTGTTACCTATGTTCTTTTTGAAAATAGCTTTTCTGGCAAGTGTGAGGTGATATCTCATTGTGGTTTTGATTTGCATTTGTCTGATGCTTAGCAATGTTGAGCATATTTTCATGTGCCTGTAGGTAATTTGCATTTCCTTTTTGAAAAAAAGTCTAACTCTTCTTCCCATTTTTAATTGGGTTGTTTTATTTTTTTGGTGTTGACTTGTATGTACATTGAATATTAACCCCCTATCAGTCATAATGTTTCAAAACATTTTCTCCCATTCATTAGATTAATTTTTATTTTGTGGATTATTTTCTTTGCTGTGCAAAAGCTTTTAAGTTTAATTAGGTCTTATTTGTTTATTTTTTATTGTAATTTCTTTGCTTTAGGAAATGGATTTTAAATATATTGCTACAATTTTTGTTAAAGAGTATTCTGCCTATGTTTTCCTCTAAGAGTTTTATGGATTCCAGCCTTTAAGTTTTTAACATCATAAACAAAATTAAAATCAAAAAGAGGAGATAGGGTGGTGCAGCAGAAAGAGTTGTGCTCACATCCTCTCACAGAAACACCCAAATCACAACTAACTACTGAAGTGACAAAAAAGATTGGAATGTATTAAAAAAAAGATATATTCTACATCCAAAGGTAAAGAAGAAACCAAAATGAGATAGTAGATAGTAGGAGGAACACTTTAACAACATATTCAAATTCCATACTAACTGGGTTGGTGACCCAAAAACTAGAAATAATTATTTTACAGTTTTCCAACAAGATTGAAAGTTATGAGCTACGTGTCATGTTCCTCAGCTGGGGGGTCTTGCATTGAGAGAAGGATCCCCCAGATCGTTTGGCTTTGAAGTCCAGTGGAGCTGCTCCTCAGGACTTTGAGAAGCAGAGACTCCACTCCTGGACAGTTCACAAAGGGTTCCATGTACATTGGGACCCAGGGCAAAGCAGTGACTCCCTAAGAACCTAAGCCATACCTAATTGCAGGTCTTGGAGGAGCTCCTGGGAAGGCATAGATTTTCCTCATTGCAGAGGAAAGAACACTGGTGGTGGGGGCCTTAGGGAATATTCATTGGAGTGAGCTCTCCCAGAGGTCACCATTTTGGGCCCACCCAACAACCTGCAGGTTTTATGCTGGGATGCCTCAGGTCAAGCAATGAACAGGTTAGATACAGGGTCCTACTCATCAGAAGACAGGTTGCCTAAAGTTGTTCTGAGTCCACAGCCACCTCTAAACACACTTCTTGACATGGATCATCTCACTGAGGGACAAATACTAGCTCCATCCATCAGTGGGCAGACATCAGTCCCTTCCATCAAGAGGCCTTCATAAGCCCCTGGACCAATCTCACCCACCAGGAGGCAGACACCAGAAACAAGAGGGGCTATAACACTGCAGCCTGCAGAAAGGAGAAAGACCACAAACACAGAAAGTTATTCAAAATGAGATGACAGAGAAATATGTTCCAGATGAAGGGCCAAGATAAAACTCCCGAAGGACAAGTAAGTAAAATGGAGATAGGCAACCTACTTGAAAAATAATTCAGTGATGAAAAGTAATTCATAGAAAATATGATCCAAGATCTCAGAAAAAGAATGGAGACACAGACCAAAAAGATACATGACATATTCAACAAAGAAATAGAAGATTTAAAGAACAGAGAAGAATAATAGAATTACCGAAATGAAAAATACATGAGGAATCTATAGTAGAAAAAATGAGACAGAACAAATAAGTGGGTGGAAGATAGATTGATGGAAATCATTGCCATGGAACATAACAAAGAAAAAAGAATGAAAAGAAATGAAAATCTCAGAGACATTTGGGACAACATTAAATGCACCAACACTCACATTATAGAGGTCCCACAAGAAGGAGAGAGAAAGGCCCTGAGAAAATGTTTGAAGAGATAATGGCCAAAAACTTCCCTAACAGGGCAATGGAAAGGCACACTCAATTCCAGGAAGCATAGAGTCCCATACAGGTTAAAACCAAGGAGGACCACACCAAGCACATATTAATAATAAAAAAAAAATTAAAGACAGAAGCTATTAAAAGCAACAAGGGAAAAACAATACATAACATTAAACAGAATCCCCACAGGGTCATCAGCTGATGCATCAACAGAAACTCTGCAAGCCAGAAGGGAGTGGTACAATATATTTAAAGTGATGAAATGGAAGAGCCTACAGACAAGAATACTCTACCCAACAAATCTTTTATTCAGATTTGACAGAGATATCAAAAGCTTTATAGACAAACAAAAACTAAGAGAAATGGGCACCACCAAACCAGCTTTACAACAAATGCAGAAGGAGCTTGGCTAGGTGGAAAATAAGAGACCATAACTAGGAACAACAACAAAAAATATGAATGGGAAAGCTCACTGGTAAAGGCAAGCATATTGTAAAGGTGGGAAACTATTCAAATACAAATATGGTATAAAAAACTGCATTCGTGAGATGAAGAGACTGCAAATGCAGGATATTGGAAATGCATTTGAAATTAAGAGACCAGAAACTTAAACCGGTCATATTTATATGTGATTAAATGTATGTATATAATAAATATATATATTTCTATTCAACACTTCATGGTTTGAATAGATCAAAAATCTGAAATAGATACACACACAAATAAGAAAAAGCAAACCAAATACAACACTAAAGATAGCCATCAAACCACAAGAGAAGAGAATAAAAGAAGAAAAAAGACCCATAAATGAATATAAAACAATTAATAAAAAATAACAATTAACAAAAGAACATACATAGCAATAATTAAATGTAAATGGACTAAATGTTCTAACTAAAAGACATAGACTGGCTGAATGGGTACGTAAATAAGACCCAAATATATGCTGTCTAAATGGATACAAAGACAAGACCCATATACATGCTGCCTACAAGAGACCCACTGCAGACCTAGGGACACATACAGACTGAAAGTGAAGGTATGGAAAAAGATACTCCATGCAAATGGAAACCTGTGTTAGCAAAAATCTGGAGTAGCAAAAATTTTATGAGACAAAATAGCCTTTAAAAATAAAGCTTGTTACTAGAGACAAAAGATGCTACATGATGATTGATAGACTGATCCAAGAACAAGACATAACAATTGTAAATATACATGTTCCCAACATAGAAACACTTTAATATATAAGGGAAATACTAATATCCATAAAAAGATATATCAACAGTAACAAAATAATGGTGTGGGACTTTAATACCCCATTTTCATCAATGGATAGATCATCCAAACAGAAAATCAATAAGAAAACATGGGACTTAAAGGACACCTTCGAGCAGAGGGACTTATGGAACATTCTATCTGAAAGCAGCAAAATACTCATTCTTCTCAAGTGAACATGAACATTTTCCAGGATAGACCACATGCTGGATTACAAAGCAAGCCTCAGTAAATTTAAAAAAATTGAAATAATATTAAGCATCTTTTCTGAATACAACACTATGAGATTAAAATTCAACAACAAGAAAAACATGTAAAAAACACCAACACATTGAGACCAAACAATATATTACAAAACAACCCATGGATTAATGAGGAAATTTAAAAAAATACTTAGAGGAAAGGAAAACATGATGATCCAAAATCTGTGGGACATAGCAAAAGCAGTTCTAAGAGGGAAGTTTATAGCAATATAGTCTTACCTTAGAAAATGAAAAATCTCAAATAAAAAATGTAACCTTACGCTTAAATCAACTAGAGAAAGAAGAACAAAGGATCATAAGTGACTACCTCGAACAACTGTATGTCAATAAAATGGACAATCCAGAATAAACAAGTTCCTAGAAAGCTACAGTCTCCCAAGATTAAACCATGAGTAATAAAAAAATCACAGGTGCTGATATTGAAAATGTAATTAAAAACTTCCAGAAACAAAAGTCCAAGAATGGATGGCTCTACAAGTAAATTTTATCAAATATTTAGAGAACAGTTAACACTAGCCTTCTGAAACTGTTTTAAAAAAATGTGTAGGAAAGAACATTCTCAAGATCACTCTGAGGCCAGAAACGTGTTATCAAAATCAAAGATAAAACAAAAAAAAACTGATTGCAAATAATATGATGCTACACATAGGAAATCCTAATGATGTTAAAAGAAAATTAGTAGAGCTCATAAATTTGATATCATTGTAGAATACAAAATTAATAAAAATCTCTTGAATTTCTATACACTAGCAATGAAAAATCTTGAAATGACTGGAAAGTTTAAAAATCTCAGAAAAGAAATAGAAGTTGTCATGAAGAACTAAATAGAAATGTTAACTAGTACTCAAAAATACAGTAAAGAATCATTAAACTCACTAAATGGGCAAATAGCACAATGGAGATGACAGAAGAAAGAGTTTGAGAATGTAAGGATAACTCAAGAGAAATTATCCAGTGTGAAAAATAGAAAAAAAATACCTGGAAAAAAGTTAAGAAAGCCTCACTTACCTGTGGAAATATTCTAAAAAGGCTAATATTCCTACCAACAAAGACTAGAAGAAGAGGAGAAAAGGTAGAGCACAGTAAAAAACAATTTATAAAACAATAAATGTAAACTTCCTAAATTTGGGGAAGTACATAAACCTACAAAAAAAACAGTATCAAAATATCTAGAACAGAACAGAGACGAATAAATCTGTGCCCTAACAAATCACAAACTACTGCAAACTAAACATAAAGAAAAATATAGAAAACAACCAGAGTAAATTATGCATTACTTATAGATGAACAAAAATTCAAATAGCTGTGTATTTCTCATTAGAAACCATGGAGCCAAGAGGAAAACAGAACAGTATATTTTAAGTGCTCAAAGAAAACAACTGCAAAATCAGAATTCTATACTCAGAAAAAAAAATCCTCTATAAAACTGGAAATATCAGGAATGAATAGCGACAGAAGTAGTAAATATATTAAAAATATATCATACTAATTTTCTATTGGCTTTTTTCATCTGTGTCATCAGCCACTTTATTTTTTCATCAAATAATAGATGATATACAATATTGTTAGTTTTAGGTGTACAGCATAATTATTTGACAATCAAATACATTTTGAGATGATCACCACAGTAAATCTAGTAGTCATCTGTAACCATACAAAATATTGTCGAGTATATTCTTTATGTTAGGACTGTAATACATCCCTTTGACTTATAAGTGAAATTTTGTACCTCTTAGTACTCTCCATCTATTTTGCCTATCTACACCATTCCTCAGGCAACTACAAGTTTCTTTTGTGTATCTGTGAGTCTGTTTTTATTTTGTTTTGTTCTGTTTTTTAGATTCTTCATATAATTGAGATCATATTTTATTAGAGTATAGTTGACTTATAATGTTGTCTTAGCTTCACATGTACAGCAAAGTGATTCTGTTATACATATACATGTTCTTTTTCAGATTCCTTTTTCATATAACCATCACAGAGTAGATTTCCCTACGCTATATATACAGTAGGTTCCTGTTACTTATCAACTTTGTATATAAGTAGTGTGTATATGCCAACCCTAACCTCCGAATTTACCCCCCGCCCCGGTGTTTCTACTTTGGTAGTCATAAATTTGATTTGATTTTGAAATATTTGATTCTGTTTCCATTTTGCGAATAAGTTGTTTTGTATCATTTTCATTAGATTCTACATATTATTGATCTTATATGATCTTTGTCCTTCTCTCTCTAACTTACTTCACTTGGTATGATAATCTCCAGGTCCATCTATGTTGCTGCAAATGGCATTATTTCCTATTATTGGTATGTAGGAAATTATACCATTTAGGAATATAGGAATTTCCATTATTTCCTATTATTGGTATATGGGAATGCAAGAGGTTTATGTGCGTTCGTTTTATGGCTGAGTAATATTCCATTACAATTCTTTATCCATTTCTTTGACAATGGATACTTGGGTTGTTTCCGTGTCTTGTATATCAGAAATAGTGCTGCAGTGAACATTGGGGTACATGTATCTTTTTGAAGTGTGGTTTTCACCAAATAGGAGTGGGTTTGCGGGATCATATGGTGATTCTATATTTGGTTTTTCAATAAATGTCCATACTCTTCTCTGTAGTAGTTGCACCAGTTTACATTCCCTTTTATCCACATCCTCTCCAGAATGTATTGTTTATAAGTTTTTTGATGATGAACTTTCTGATTGGTGTGAGGTCATACCTCATTGTAGTTTTGACTTACACTTCTCTAATAATTACTGATGTTGAATATCTTTTCATGTGCCTTTGTCTATCTCTCTGTCTCTTTTGGATAAGGTCTATTTAGCACTTCTGCCCATTTTTGATTTTTTTGGTTTTTCTGATATAAAGCTGTATGAGAAGTTTATATATTTTGCTGATTAAGCCCTTGTTGGTTGCTTCATTTGCAAAGATTTTCACTCATTCTGTATGTGTCGATTTTTATGGTTATTTTGCTGTGCAAAACATTTTAAATTTAATTAGATTCCATTTGTTTATTTTCTTTTTTATTTTCTTTTTTTGGGGGTTTGTTTTGTTTTGTTTTGTTTTTGTTGTTGTTTTTTTTATTTCTTTACATTATACCCAGATGTACAGCATGGTGACAGGGTTACACATCACAAGTGGTTAGACATAGTTCCCAGTGCTATACAGTGGTAGATCCAAAAACATATTGCTGTCATTTATGTCATTTAAAGCCTGTCCTTACTTTGTTTCCCTCTACAAGTTTTAGAATATCTGGTCTTATATTTAGGTCTTTCATCAATTTTTAGTTTATTTTTGTGTATGGTGTTGGAGAATGATACAATTTGACTCTTTTACATGTAGCTGTCCACTTTTTCCAGCATCACTTGCTGAAGAGAATTTCTTTTCTCCATTGTACATTCTTGCCTCCTTTGTCCTAGATTATTGACCACAGGCGTGTGTGTTTATTTCTGGTCTTTCTATCCTGTTCCCTTGATCTATATTTTTGTTTTTGCGCCTGTACCATAATGTTTTGATGGCTATAACTTTGTATTACAGTCTGAATTCAGGGAGCCTGATTCCTCCAGCTCCATTCTTCTTTCTCAGGATTGCTTTGGAAATTTAGGGTCTTTTTTTGTTTCCATGCAAATTTTAAAATTCTTTGTTCTTGGTCTGTGAAAACACCATTTGTAACTTGATAGTGATTACACTGAATCTATGAATTGCCTTGAGTAGTGTAGTCATTTCAATTGTTGATTTTTCCAATCCAAGAACATGGTATATCTTTCCATGTGTTTGTTTCATCTTTGATGCCCTTCATTGGTATCTTATAGTTTGCAGATTCAGGTCTTTTGCCTTTTTAGGTAGGTTTATTTCCAGGTGTTTTCTCCTTTTCTATATGATGGTAAATGGGATTGTTTTCTTAATTTATATTTATGATCTTTCATTATTGGTATATAGGAATGCAAGAGATTTATGTATATTAATTTTATACCCTGCAACTTTCCCAAAATCATTGATGAGTTCTAGTAGTTTTCTGTTAATGCCTTTAGGATTTCCTATATACAAGGATCCAACCTGCCTTACAATTTTTACCAAAACCACAGCAGTGACAATGCTAGATTCATAACCAGAGAAATCTTCCTTGTCTTGTTCCTGATCTTAGAGGAAATGCTTTCAGATTTTCACCCTTGAGTATGATGTTAGCTGTACGTCTGTCATACATATGGCCTTTATTATGTTGAGGTAGGTTCCCTCTATCCCCACTGTCTGGAGAGTTTTTTTTTTTTTTAATCATAAATTGGTGTTGAATTTTGTCAAAATCTTTTTCTGCATCTACAGAGATGATCATATGGTGTTTATTTTTCAGTTTGTTAATGCAGTGTATCACACTGATTAATTTGCAAGTAATGAAAATGTCTTGTATCTCTAGGATAGATCCCACTTGATCATGGTATATGATGTTTTTAATGTATTGTTGGATTTGGATTGCTGGTATTTTGTTGAGGATTTTTGCATTCATGTTCAGCAGTCATAATGGCCTATGATTTTTCTTTTTTGTGGTATCTTTGTCTGTTTTTGTATCAGGGTGCTGGTGACCTCATAGAATGAGCTTGGGAGTGTTCCTTCATCTCTACTTTTTTGGGGTATAATTTCAGAAGGCTAGTGTTATGTCTTCTCTAAATGTCAGGTAGAATTTACCTGTGAAACCATCTGGTCCTAGATTTGTGTTTTTTGGAAGTTGTTAAGTCACATTTTCAATTTCGGTACTTGTGATTGGTCCATACATATTTTCTAATTCTTGCTGGTTCAGTCTTGGAAGGTTGTACCTTTCTAAGAATTTGTCCATTTCTACTATGTTGTCCATTTTATTGTCATATTGTTGGTTATCACAGTCTCTCATGATCCTTTGTAGTTCTGTGGTATTAGTTGTAGTTTTTCTTTTTTTATTTCTAATTTTATTGATTTTTTTCTCTCCATTTTTTCCCTTGCTGAGTCTGGCTAAAGTTTTATCAATTTTGCTTATCTTTTCAAAGAGTCATCTTTTAGTTTCATTGACCTTTTCTATTATTTTCTTTGTCTCTATATCACTTATTTCTACTCTGATCATTAAGATTTCTTTCCTTCCATTAACTTTAGGTTTTGTTTGTTCTTCTTTCTCTAATTCCATTAAGTATAAAGTTAGGTTGTTTATTTGGGATTTTTTTGTTTGTTTGTTTCCTGAGGTGAGATCATATTGCTATAAACTTCCTTCTTAGAACTACTTTTGCTGCATTCCATAGGTTTTAGATGGTTGCGTTTTCATTGTCATTTGTCTCTTGGTATTTTTGATTTCCTCTTTGACTTCTTCAGTAATCCGTTGGTTGTTTAGTTAGCAGCATTTGTTTAGCCTCCACATGCTTCTGTTTTGCGGGTTTTTTTTTTTTTATGATTGATTTCTTGTCTCATAGTGCTATCGTTGAAAAGAATGCTTGATATGATTTCAGTTGTCTTAAATTTATTGAGGCTTGATTTGTGGCTCAAGATGTAATCTGTCCTGGAGAACTTTTCATGTGCACTTGAGAAGAAAGTGTATTCTCTACTTTCAGATGCAATGTTTTGTAAATATTAAGTATATCTGGTCTGATGTGTCATGTCAGGCCTCTCTTTCTTTTTTCTTTATTTTTTGAATTCTTTTTTTTTTTTTTTTTTATGGCCACACCTGTGGCATATGGAAGTTCCTGGGCCAGGGCTCAAATAGGAGCTGCAGCAATGCCACATCTGCAAACTATGCCATAGTTTGCAACAATGCCAGGTCCTTAACCCACCAAATGAGGCCAGAAATCGAACCTGCATCCTCACATATCCTATGTTGGGTTCTTAACCTGCTGAGCCACAATAGGAACTCCTTAACTGTGTTTGTTTATTGGTTTTCTGTCTCTATGGTCTGTCCATTGTTAAAAGTGGGATGTTAAATTCTTCCACTGTTATTGTGTTATCAATTTATATTTGGGGATACTTTAAAGTCTGTCAGAAAATTTCAATGTCTGTGACATCTGGCATTTGTGCTCTTAATAGTATTTTTCCATGTGAAGTGAGGTTTTCCTGATTCTTTAATGTCATGTAATCTTGGGAGTTCCCATTGTGGCACAGCAGAAACAAATCCAGCTAGTAACCGTGATGTTGCAGGTTCGACCCCTGGCCTCCCTCAGGAGGTTAAGGATCTGACGTTTCCATGAGCTGTGGTGTAGGTCACAGACGTGGCTCAGATCCTGTGTTGCTGTGGCCGTGGAGTAGGCTGGTGGCTACAGCTCCAATTCGACCCCTAGCCTGGGAGCTTCCATATGCTGTGAGTGCAGCCCTAAAAAGCATAGTGAGTACAGTTAATAATATAGTACAGTTAATAATATAGTATTTTGGAGATATATATATATAGAGAGAGAGAGAGACAGAGAGAGAGAGAGAGAGAGAGAGAGAGGGAGAGGGAGAGAGAGAATATCTATCTATCTATATATAGAATGTGTGTGTGTGTATATATATATAGAATGACCTATCTATCCAACTATCTGCTACAGAAAATTTCAGCATTTTGTTTTAGCTTGTGTTGTCTTCTTGAGTTAAGGCCACAAGTCCTGAGCAGCTTTATATGGACAGTAGTTTTAGTGTCAATTCTGTTGTCAAAACTTCTGCTGTGTTACTTGGATCTATCCTGCAATCTCTCTGTTATTTCCTGTTTTCCCAGAGTTTTCTTCTCAATCATCTGTCCAGAAAGCTGAGGTGGGAGTGTGAGCTGGCCAAAATAGCATAAAGCTTATAAGTAACTCCAGCTCATGAAATTGTAGATACTCTAGTTTGCATAGTGAACTGTATTTCTCCAGTGATGTTGGAACACTTGATCAGAGGAGAAGAGAGACTTTTATGGAATTGATCTGAGGCCATGGGCTTTCTAAATGGGTATGGAACTCAAGTGAGATGGAAGTCAACAGGAGAAAGCCATAAATGAGTGTGCCACAATTGTGGAGCACTTCATCATTCTCCTGTTGATATATGGATTTTTTCCTGTTTTGGTATCTTACCTACAAAGAGACTGGATTTTATGCCGTGCCCTCAGACAACCTTCAGATGAGTCTTTCCTTCCTTTGTGATTATAAGGTAAGGCACAACCCCAGTATCACCTGGTGTTTAGTCTTTTTCCAACCTGAGAGAGGACTAATGACATATAATTGTATATAAAGTGTACAGTGTGATAATTTGATATCCATATACATTGTAGTATGATTATTAAGTTCAAGATAATTAATACATCCCTTAGAGTTGGGAAACAGAAAGCTTGCACAATAAGTAATGGTTTTGGTAAAGCAGATAACATGTTCTTTCCCTGACATAGGAAAAATAAAATAACACAGAACAAACCTAATAGATTTTAGGTTCTTCTTTCAGTTATACTACTGTCTTGCAGTTTATTGACTTTTTCATCTCTAATTCTTAATCCAGAAGACCAGCATATCTGAAATAACTGAAAGTCCTTTCTGCTAGTTATACTTCACTTTGGGGTAGATGTCATGGAAACTGTTTCTACTTAGCAAATGCATTTTATTCTTAGGAAACCATACTTAATCACAAACTATCACACTGACAAACCAGATACAAAATAGTTATACCATTCTTCCTCTACCCATTTTTCTCTTCTTTATATACTTTGCAGACATAAATTTATTTTGTCATTCATGAAAAAACTGTGAAATTAACAGTTTGCCTGGAGTCATCCTAATATGTGTGTGGGCTTTCAAGTTTTGGGATCTAGATTCAAATGCTGGTTCTTATGCTTAACTGCACTTAATGTTTAAAATGAGAAACTTCGGTGTTTAAGTCCATTTTTCTTTTCCATATATATGTGGATTTAATTTAACATAAATTAAAACTCATAGAATTATCGTCATGTTTTAAATTAGAATTTTTAGGTGTTATTAGTTCTTTTTAGAACTGAGAAAAACCAAGTTTAATGAAGCTAAATATGCTGTAAAATCATATTCTATAATGACAATTAACATTTTTGCATTCAGAAAGTTTTAGTGTCATGTGCTCTTCTGATATCATTTCTGTACAAGAAAGACACCATTAAAAACATTTGTCTATCTAAACTGTTGAGTCAGGTCAGCATAACTGGTATGAGGTTAGGTTGGCATATTCCTTACCCTATAGGAATTTTTATATGCATATATACCTTATTCCTTCTGATTTGGGAAATTTATATGCATGCTAATGTGTGTGTGTACACACACATTTAGCAAAGATGGTCAATCCAGCAAGAAGCCAGGGGCAGTGTCACTTCTAAATTTAGTTGCTCTGAGCTGACTTAAATCCAGCTTTCTTCATCTCCCAGGCAGGGTCTCTGTAGAGACATGGTAGTTCGGAGTCCGTGGCCTCATCTGGTACAAAACTGCTCTCTAATGAAAGGCCTAGAGCCAGAGATCTCATTTCCTTTCCCCAGAGTCTTCACAGATGGAAGTTAGGATTTCTATTTCACAAAGCAAAAGGGCACGCTATTGGAGCTACAGTGTCTGCTTCTCCATTCAATAAAGCAAATTCAGAATCTGTTGTCCACTGCTGCTGACCTTGTCACAGTGACTGTGTTCTTTCAGCATGATTGTGTCTCCACATAACCGTGTTTAACTCACTGCAGGGCCGGTCACTTGCATGCACAGGAGCTGTGCTGCACAAACCCATGTCCTATTCAGTGCCATGAGAGAGAAGGATTCTTCAGAAGTGCCAAGAGAGATCTGGGGCTGCCAACAGAATATTTTAGAGGCAGTTATTTCCATTCTGGACATTCCTTTTATGTACTTTATAGGGTGACCATTAGAATTCCATAGATATAACTTCTTCCTTTATAAATGATGAATCTGAGACCCAGCAGATTAATAACTTGCCTAAATTTATACAGCATCTTGTCAAGATGTACTAAAAATGTGGTCACAAGAGGCCTGTGTGGCATTGCTCAGGAAAAGTCTTTGTATTATAAATTGCCAGGAGGACTTGCTGTGCAGTGGGCTTGATATGATGTGCTTGGTTCATCATGGTGAGTGGGATGCCTGTGATGCCATGGTGTCTGGATAGTTCTCTAGAGAGAGGGCTCAACCCATGAAGATTGTGGAGGGCCTGATGATCCACAGTTAACTGCTATGTTGATATCTCTGTGAGCCATGTGACGGACAGGGTACACAGGGCATCGAAGCACAGCTCACGCTGCCCTGCGACTGGCTTTAAGAAGGCCTAGCCTGAGCATGTGAGTATTTTGGAACCCAGTGGTGAGATACTGCCCCACTGCTGTCTCAGAACAGAAGAGAAGGAAGCCAGAGCTGCCAGCTGTGCCCCAGACAGTACACAGGGCATGACAGGGTTTACTTGGCACGTGAATCTTAGTCTGCGTGTTGGTACAAAGACATTTAGTAAAATCTGTTAAAAAAGGAAAAAAGAGATCTCACACAGGAGCCTTTTTATAGCCTCAGGTTGGATTTCCATCTACTCACCTCTAATCATCCCTTATTTTACCATGGATCCATGTTTTTTTCACATCAGAGTTTCTCCGAGTATTATTCCCGAGAAATTTGCATCAGAATCTCCTTGTGTGCCAATTAGAATGCATATTCCTGGGCCCAGCTCCAAGACTATCATTTTCATGTCTCTGAAATTGGAGAAATTTACATTTTTCAACATGTACCTGAGGCAACTCCTATGAAATACAATGTTTTATTTTCTTTTGAAATTATTTTAGACTTGAGTTACAAAGATAGTACAGAAAGTCCCCATGAACACTTCATCCATCTTATTGTAATGTTAACATTTTACGTAATATAGCACATCTGTCAAAACCAGAACATTACCACTGGAACATTATTAATAACCAGCTATGGATTTTATTCATATTTCACCAATTTTTTCACTACTTATCCTTTGTTATTCTGGGGCCCAATTTAGGGACCCACATTGTTTTTAGTTTTTATGTATACCAAGTTTTACTGCTCTAGATCATAATTCCACGTTCCACACTACAGTGGGTGAATCCTGGCTCTGAAGGCAGTCAAAGGCTTAATTCAAGTCCTGGTGTGACTTAATTCACGTCAAAGGCTTAATTCACGTCCCGGTGTGACTTAATTCAAGTCAAAGGCTTAAATTTAAGCTCCGATAGTCTTAATCATTCTTAATAAAGTTTCAGTCACCCAGAATCAAAATTGAAGGAGACATGAGTGACCATTCAGTCTGATTTTAGTGATAAGAGTTCCTGCATCCCAGAGGAACTTGTGAGCAAGTTGGTGGAAATATTAAAACTGGAGTCCGTTTTACTAGGCACCAAATTTCCTTGTAGTTTCTTTAAGCAGCTGCCTTTGATTATATTTTTTCCCTTATTTTCAAAATGAAGACCATGAACAGTTTAAAAAACATTATCCTTGATTTTCTATGGTTCTCCCATTACCCATGAGAGGAACATAAAAGTCTAGTTTTCCCCAATCTGGGCATGAGGAAACATCAGAGAGGAAAACCTGAGGTCCCCAGGGTTCCGTGGTGAGCACATGGCTGAGCCGTATCCACACCTCTACCTGCTGACTTAGTGCCAGCTGAATGAGTGCTATTCTGCAGTATACCACACGCCTCCAGCCCTGAATTTATTCTCTGCTGAAATGGATATTTTGTATATTCAAATAGAACATTTGGAGGAGTGAGTATTTATACACAAATTCAAATAGGGCACCCAAATGGGGAAACGTTGTGAACCTGGCATATTTAGCAATTATAAATGGGAGATGTGACCGTGGGAAGGGAACTGACATAAATCAGTGTGAATATCTGCTCTTGGTAGAAGAGACTCGATAATCCTAAGTATTTTTTTATTTTTTAATTTAGGCACCTCATTCCTTATCTGTCCTGAGAATGAAATGGACGACTCTTATAATTTTTGTCACTGTGCACAACTTGGCATGTTTCTGAAAAAAAAAATCGTACATGGGAGAATAAATATAATTTAAGACCCTGTCATACAAACAACGAGCAAAGTTGTATAAGGAAAGAGAGAAGTCTCTTCCTGTGTTTACCACGTAGGAACTAAAACTATTTTAGTGCCCGTACACAAATAGTTTTTTCTTGGTGCTTATGCCACCATCAGCCCAAATGTAGGTGAGAGGGTGAGAACTGGTGGTTTCTTGGGCAAAGCCAGAGCTATGTTCAGTAACAGGATATTACTATGGGATGGAGCTGGTGGTTTCAGCCCCATTTGTTGTGAGGGTTGTGGGGTGTATTGTTTTCTTTTTTGTCTTTTCAGGGCTACAGCTGTGATACATGGAGGTTCTCAGTCTAAGGGTCAAATCAGAGCTGTAGCTGGTGACCTAAACCTTAGCTCATAGCAACGCTGGATCCTTAACCCACTAAGCAAGGCCACGGATCAAACGTGTAGGCTCGTTAACCACTGAGCCAAGATAGGAACTCCCATGGTGGGTGTATTCACATGAAAGGACATCACTCTTTCCCTGTGTTAGCTCTGAATCCCAAGGTCTTGCTCTCAATTTGTTTCCTCTTATATTCTTATTATCAGAGTCTTAACAAAAGCCAATCCCATGCATGTCTTTATTTTCATTTATTCATTATATTCATAACTAGGGTGGAAAACTTCCCCTGTTCCCCATCCAGTTGTGCCTCTGCTCTAGGGTCATGTGCTGAATTCTTAGGCTGCTTAAATTTCCATGACTGAAGTGTCTCTCAGTAAGAAGACTGAAGACCCTTTATATCCTGTGAGGCTTTAGATCACAGAAATTTGGTTGAGTTGGTAATCTTTTTTGGCAGAGCGATATGATTTGCCTAAGTGTGGAAGGCAACTTTGGCCAATTGTAAAATAAGTAAAATATGACTTTTTGGCCAGCTTCCAAATAAGGCAGGGTACCCTGCCAATAGTATTTGCCTTCTAACAGGGGACATTAGAAGACCCGTCATCTCAAAAGAATAAATATTTAAAGGTAAAACTCCTGAAGGGTATCTGAGATTGTAGAAAGACACTGTTAGTTGACCAGAACACCTGAACATACCCCAAATCGAAATATCTATATCTATATATCTATATCTATATCTATATCTATATCTATATCTATATCTATATCTATATCTATCTATATATTCACTATATAGTTAACATTAGCCCCGGTAATTATCTTGGTAATTTTACTTAAACTTGAAATACATGACAAACAAAAATGGGTCATTTGTCTCCTATATTACCCTTCATCTTTTCATAGCATGACCATAGTTACACATAGAGGTGACACCAGAATTTCTCTATTGGAGAATGTTAGATGGCCTGGAAAACATCTTGATGTTGACACATTGGTTTGACTTTAATATGCTTTATTTGAGGTAGCAAGAGTAGAGAGTCACCTTGCCAAGGATGGAGACCACTATACATATAGTACTTGCTCTGACCTTTCTCATTTGATGAGGACATTGAGTTTCAAAGATGGGGGCTAGGTAGTAAATCTCCCAAGGTCAGAACAGAAGTCCATGGAAGGGTTGGGCTTGAAAACCAGGTCTCAGTTTCTGAGGAAAGTAAACCCTTCCCCATAAAGTAATTAATTCACTTTATGGTCTCCATAGGAGAGAATGTCTACTTTTTTAGTTGAATACCCTTTTTCCAAGCCAGCTCAATACTGACTGCATTGCAGTCATATTGATCTCAAAGAACACTTGGAGAACACAGTCCTCCAAGGTGGTGAGAGGTTTTTGTTTGTTGTTTTGAAGTTCTTAACCAACAGTAGTTTACAGGTGTTCTGAGTGATTCTGGTTTCTCCTTAGACTCATAAATGTTTTTGTGAGTCATAGAGAAGAAAAAGAAAGGCAATAGAAGAAAATTCTAAGATTACAAAATTTCAAGGTACTATGTAAAAGGAAAGTTTATAGAACTAGTGGATCGATGCAGACTAACAAGGCAGCCAAACCTTATTTCAGAGAAAAGCGAGTCTCTCAAGTCAGTATGTGAGGCAAAAATAGAGTCTAGTTAAAACTACCCTTTAAAATACCTATACAGGTGGTCAAAATACCTGAGAAGTCTAACCAGGACTTGTGTCCATTTTCCTGTAGACAGAACAGGTCCTTATTTGCCAGTGTCACCTCCAGTGACAGAATAGATGCCTAGTTATTTGCATGATTACAGACTGTTTCTTGGGGTTGTGTTGTGTGGAAAGAAGTGCAGTGTGTCTTTTAACACAAATCACATTCAGCCTTGTAAGATACTTACTCAGGGAAGGTGCAGTGCAGGTAAGGAAGAGAACCAGCTGAGCCAACAGTCACTTTAAATTCCAGTTGAGAAGGATGGAGTATGGAACGATATTCTCCTGCTATTTCACTGTCTCTCATCTTCTCACCTTACGCTGGTCCCCACCTCCCTAGAATGAGCCTAACTAAATATGCTGAAATGCACAAAGGAGAAAGAAGAACTTAAACCCCAGGTTTTTGACTCTAGTTCTGCTCTCAGACAAAAATGAGTGATGGCTTGAAGAAAGATCTTAATTCCCTGCCCAGGAATTGAACCTGGGTAGCCTGGGTGAAAAACCAAGAATCCTAGCTGCTAGACCAACTAATGGCAAGAGGTTAAAAACAGAGTTGATCTGATTCTTGCCTTTATTAGCAGCAAGAATATTTCAAGGAGGCAAAGACTGTAGAAAACAAGTACAAAGTTTATTAAACAGTACCACATGTGGGAGAGCACACAGAGAAGTAGTATATTTAAGACAGAAGAAAAGCAGTAATACATGCCCAAAAGAGGAGTGTGGGTATAGGTGTCCTCTTATTTTATTTTTATTTTTATTCAAAAATTTCTTTTTTCTTTTTAGGGCCATACCCGCAGCATATGGAAGTTCCTAGGCTAGGGGTCCAATTGGAGCTACAGCTGCCTATGCCACAGCCACACCAACATGGGGTCCGAGCCATGTCTGTAACTTATACCACAGCTCATGGCAACACCAGATCCTTAACCTACTGAGCAAGGCCAGGGATCAAACCTGTGTCCTCATGGATACTAGTCAGATTTGTTATTGCTGAGCCACAGTAGGAACTCCTGGGTGTCCTCTTAAATGATGAACATACCAGAGAGGTGATTTAAATCACTTATAAAGGATTGTTCTTCAGGGTCTTTTTTTTTTTTTTTCCTTTGGCCGGTTATCTTATTTTATTTCTTACACCTGATTAGACCCAGGGCCCTCCCCAATATGCGTGTGCATCTCTTGGCCAAGATGGATTCTTGAGCAAGGGCTTGTGGGATGGTTAATAGGATTAATAACTTGGCATACTCTCCCTTTTGACCCCTAGTCTTTCTTTGCATGTATAATTGGAGAGGTTTCTTTGACCCCAGGAGTGATTGAGGTGGTCATCTTTGTTTTCCCTCCAGTAGAGCTCAGCTCCTGCCATGAACTTGCTCCTTGACATGTCAAAGAGAAGCAAGTCCCAATTTACTCAGCCTAGCAAGTCCCAGATCTTCTCAGCCCAGGGGACCATCTACCTCCTGCCTCAGTGTGATGATTCTCAATAATCCCACTCCTCTTTCACCACTTCCCTTTCTTACACGTACTTAGTTTGTGCCTATATATACCAGAAACTGTAGAAAGCACTCACATGAACCAGTGTCCTACCCTAAAGGATTCATAGACTTAGTAGGGAAGAAGGAAATTAAACACAAAATTAACTGCTGATAGATTTATTCTATTGAAAGGAAACAGAAGTCCAGATTTCTAGGTGATCATAAAACTGAACAGCATAATCACATCAAACTTGGGTTTAAGGGAACTGAAATCATACTACTTGATATCTGTGAGACCTTAAGCACATCACTTAAATGTCCCGATTTTAATTTTATCAGCTAAAAACATTAGTTATTCTAAGAGTTCAACTGAATAGGCTAACCTGTTAATTGGACCATACATTGTTTTGTCTTATTGTTGCCTGTCTGTCCTGTGTCCACATTTGTACTGGGTTCTACCAGAAGTATCGGAGAAGTGAAAGGTAAATACTTGCCTTTTTCTGCTAGAAAGTTAGATTAGTTCAAGGGAACAATGAAGAGACTGCATTGTAAGACTCAAGCAAAACACATTATATGAGTTCAAAGAAGGGGGGAATCAGAGTTCCTGTAGTGGTTCAGCGGAAATGAATCAACTAGGAATGATGAGCTTGTGGGTTGGATTCCTGGCCTCGGTTAGTGGCTGAGGGACACGGTGTTGCCATGAGCTGTGGTATAGGTCACAGATGCAGCTCAGATCTGGCATTGCAATGGCTGTGGTGTAGGCTGGCAGCTGTAGCTCTGATTAGAACCTCCAAATGCTGTGGATGCAGCACTAAAAAGAAAAATGACAAAAAAAAAAAAGGGGGGGGAAGGAATCCATCAAGGTAGGTGGGACTATAAGGCAGTCTTCAAATAGTTCACTTGACTTTGTGAGTTTATCTAGAGGGGTCAGTGAATAATTTGAGGTGTTATAGGAAGTGCTGAGGAAAAGTGACCTTTGATCGTCATTGCTAGAAAGTAAGACACGCGGACGTGGGGAGATCCCGAAAAGGCTCTTTACTCTGCAGAAGGGCTCAAGTGCTCAAAAAGCTCAAGTGAAGAAGGAAGAACCCACAATTTATCCCTAATGCAGGCGATACATCTGTCCCCTTCCCCTTGGTGGGGTCAGGACAGACCTTCTTCTCAGCTGGCTAATTTGAAACAAATTGTTACTGGGAGAAGAGGGAAAAAGGGGGGTGGAGGAGGGTGTCTCCGACAAAGCAGGAACTAAATGAAGTAACCAAGGCTTCTGTTGATAGAAAAGACATATGTTAATTCTCACAGAAGGGACATGGAATGTAACGGACATAGGTGTAAGGATGCTATCTCACTGGACTAACGTATCACAGGTATGACAGGGATGATCTCAGAGTTAGCTGAGTGGGTCCAGAGTGGCTGGGTTTCCATGGTATTGGAATTTCCTTTAACAACTCTAAGACACAGCCAAAATATTGGCTGTGTTTAATGGCCAATTACAAACCAGTAAAAATGTTACATTACTATAGTATCCACGTTAGTAAATGCATATGGGAATGTTTTCTCTACCGCTGCTACTTTTTGGGGACAGCCATGCATACCTTTGAAGATTGGTTCTATATAGCCTTTCCTCTCATATCTCAAGGCTGTTTACTCTCTTATGAATTCCCTTACTGTTCCATAATTCTGTAATCCAAAGGCAGGCAGAAACAGTTTTTGAAAATCGTTTATTAGTACTATAGGCTATATAATTTTTCTTAATGTAAAAAGACTCTCCGTTTCTGACTACAAAATTTCTTCATTGCCAGTCAAGGCAGAACTTTGTCAGTTACTAAAATGGAGAGCTTTATAATCATAACCATATTTGAAGGTGTGTTAAATTCATTCATAACTATTTTTATTTTCTTAATGCTTACAGTATATGTTTTTGGATCATACAGTAGAGTATAAAATTATGTATTGTATTCTGTAAGATTGGTTGGTTATTTCTCTGGGTTCAAAAATATTTCAGGGTTAAATCCTATATGATCTTTGTAGTTCCCACTTCAAATGTCTAATGGAGAGCCAAGCATATATTTAAAATTTTTTTCATTGCTTGACATTTTGTTGGACATTGTGCTCATGTTTCTTCATTGACCAGACACACAATGCATAATATATATACTATAAGTAAATACCAGCTGAAGGGATGATTAATGTTGGTTGGATGACATGAAGGAGCTCAGTATGTCATGATCTTAAGGGTCTTCACATTGGGCTAATGGGAAACTTCCTGCCTACTCTAGTAGGAGACAGTATGGATTCGAATCCCAGCTCCAGCACTTAGTAGCCATGCCGTCAGGTCTCTCAAAATGTGGGCAGTAATGGTACCTACCTCATGGAGTTGTCGAGATTAAATAATGCATATAAAGTAATTTGTGCAGTCATAGGATATTATTAGCAGTTATTAAATGTTGAGTCACGTTATCTTCATGAGTCTCTTACATGGAATAACTTTATTTTTAATGCCGGTAGCGGGCTTTTTCAGTCCATTATTTTCCAAAGTAGTCATCAATCCATAATAGGCCAGTTCAGGCATTTTCCCCTGAAGCTTATTATGGCAGAGGACAAGACCTCTGTGGTCTTAATTATGATCTGACCAGCCCACTTCAGCTAAATTAGAGTGCTGTTTGGAAATCACTGAGGGCTCTCAATACCATACCTGACATTAACAATTGACAGGAAATGGCCTGGAATTTCATGCTTCTTGGCAGCTGTCTCCTCCTTACCAACTGAGGGCTTAAGGTTTCCTTGCTTAATGCAGGGTAAATCAAGAGCTTACTCACTTTAATCCTTTACTTGAATTCTAAAGAATCATTGATAAATATTTGTTGAACTAGGAAGCCAGCAACCCATTCTTTCAATCATGAACCTAAACTGGGTCCTCTCCTTCACGTTGTTTATCATCATTGTGGACCTACTTAAGCTTTTCCACATGCAAATTTTTAGACCATCTGCTTGAAGAAATGGTGTCTTTTTTTCTTTTTTTTTTCCTTTCTGGAACTAGATATCCAATTGAAATAGCTTTTTGGTCAGCACCTGGACAGGAAAAGGAAATAGTCTCTTTACTCAAGGGGTTAATTTGATAGCAGCTGTATTTACTGGGGGGAGTTAGCAGTTATTTGTTCACTAAGGGTTATCGCAGGCATCCAGTCATTTAGACATCTCATCCAAGAAGAGGGCTTTCTTTCACATAATGTGTGCTCTACTCCTGAATCCTGCCACTTCCTTTCATCTTCACAGTCACCTCATCAGTGTACCACACTTGTTTTTTATCCAATTGCCCCTAAACAGTCTATTCTCCACACAGTAGACAGAATTCTCCATGATTAAAAAATAAGAATAATTGCAAAATAGTGATAGCTGTTCCTTTTATAGCATTTATTATGCACTGGATCATGTTTTTTTTTAATTTTAATTTTTATTTTTACATTATACCCAGCTGTACAGCATGGTAACAGGGTTATACATACATATATGGATTCATCACAAGTGGTTAGACATAGTTCCCAGTGCTATACAGTAGGATCTCCTTGCTTTTCCAGCCCAGAGGCAACAGTCTACAACTATTAACCCCAGACCCCCCTACCATCCCATTCCCTCCCCCACCCTTTTGGCAACCGCAAGTCTGTTCTCCAAGTCCTTGATTTTCTTTTCTGCATAAAGGTTC